>JAGFNQ010009282.1:0-76974 GCA_024364735.1 Boesenbergia rotunda | reverse complement strand
TGTATGTCTAAGCAATCTTACTTGTTAATATCATCAGAGGAATACCCAGTAAGACCCCCAAATACAACAAGTACATAATCTACATTGACAATAAAAGTTCTATTTCCCATTGCAGTTATCTGGTAATGATAGTCCCACCAAGACATTACTTTAGCATCTGGAGGAGTATTTTGGCGCAGCCAACAATAAGCATCCCTATAATCATCAAATATAACCGGACCACCATGGGGCACCCCTTGCAGCCAAGACAATAGAAGGAGAAAATCTATAGTATAAGTATTCAGCAGAAACTGTGACATGAGAGTAGTTCAATTCCAACCTTCTCCTTTTGCTGAGACTCAAGCTGTCTATACAAGTCTTCAAGCTTTCTCATAGATAAATCAGATTCATCAACATGCCTCGATGGGTTGTACTTAGTAGGCATGACCTCAACTGAGATATTTCTTTTCTGTTCCATTACCTCTAAAATTGCTTCAATCTCTCACCTTTCCTCTTTCTCATCTCCTCAGCTGTGGTGTTATGGAATTTAATTCTTCTTTTAGGTTTCCTACTCTTTGAGTGGACTACAAAAATAAGTTATTATCAATATTAGATTTTAATAAGAATATTTTTGAATGAACACCTAATCTCATTCAACAGATAAAAGGACAAATTCAAGGTGTGAGCAAGACTTCCTTAAAAATTCTTGGAAGCTCAATGAAAAATAGATACTTATTTGACAACATGAGCAAAGACCCACCTGCTTCGTGTGAACTGGTGGTTCACCAATTGCCGACATGAACAATCTGACCTCGGATCCAAGACAAAAAAAATCTGATTAATTTCACCATACCGAAATAAAAGAAGCAAAGCAAAAGAAGGGGAATAAACAAGAAGAAAAAAACATAGAATATAAAAGAAACAAATAGGATATTATTGTCAAGTTGAGCAGGATCAAAACCCTAGCGCTGTCGATGGGGAAAATAGATCACCGAAGAAGAAGCAACTGAGTTGTCCTTGGAGAAAAGAAGGTCCTCCTCAACGAAGACCAAATAGAATCGGCAAAAACTTGGGAGAAGGAGGTCGCGCAATAACTCGCCCCTCAATGAAGTACAGAGCATCGGCAGAGGCAAGGTCGCGAACCCACCAGTCGACGAAGAACAGTGACGGCGGAATTGGCGTGTTTTAGCCTTTTAGGTCATGTATGCGTGAATGGGAAATATTGGGAGAAACTCTTTTATATATTTTTATATATTTGGGATTTAAAATATTTTTGACTTAAAGTTTTAGCAAAATAAAACTTGAGATGAGAAGTATTTAGCCGGTTCAAACATATTACTTATCACTTTAAATTATAATTTTTTTAGTACTTATTACTTTATCAAATAAAAAATATGAAGTAAATTATCACTTAAAATTAAAAATGAAACCTATTTTTTTAAATTATGAAGTCTAAAATGGTATTTACTATGTCAATTTTATTGACGAAGTTTATTATTATATATTACTTCGTAATTCATAATCGTCGAAGTAATTAGTGACGAAGTAAAAAATCCAAAATTCTACTAGTGTATTAGTGTATGTATTTAACAAAATTAACATCAATCTTAATGAAAATTAATAAAATTAAATACATACTATATTCATGATATTCATTATTGGCACTTTGAGATCTTGAATTGCTTTGATCATTTAGTTTATTTGAAGCATCCGGAACCTATAAGATGTTAAATAATATAAAGATATTTCTAATATTTAACATTAAATATATAATTTTAACACATTTATATTTAATAAATATAAAATATCCAATAAAGCTCATTTGTAAGAATAAAATCATAGATTTTAGTAAATATTTTATATTTTTTAAAAATATATAATTTATTTTTTAATAAATTGATAAATAATTTAATTAATAATTTATATTTGGTAAGTTCGTTTAGGGCTCGATTGAGCTCGAATATGCTCGCGAGCCATCACTATATTCGATAAATTAAGCTCGAGCTCGACTCGATAATAAACGAACCAAACTCAAACTCAAACCCTCCGAACCAAACCACACATATAACACATATAAAGATTATAGTGACGGTATATTATGAGTGTCAGTATATATTATATATATCTATAGAAAAAAGATTATAGTGACAGTTAGGGGTGTCAAAAATTAACACGACCCGACGACCCAACCCGAATCGACCCAAAAAAAATCGGGTTCGGGTCGGGTTCTAGTTGGGGGGTTTGGGGTTGAAAAATTTCGGGTCGGGTTCGGGTCGGGTTTGGATTGACCCGAATTTAATATTTTGTAGATTTTTTGGGGTTAAATCAAATTTTATTTTGAAAATTAAGATATTTTTATGTATATTAATATCAATATAGTATGATCATGATGAAGTATTGAGATAAAAGTGAAGAATTATAGGGAAAATGGAGAAAAAAGACGTTTTGAATCGATTTTTTCGGGTTATTCGGGTCGGGTCGGGTCGGTTCGGCTTACAGTGACAGATTTCATATATCTGTGGCTATATGTTATCTTTACCCACAGTTAGTATATGCGTAGCTAAAATTTACCATGTGTATATGGCAATTTTCTTGTAGTGACGATCACCTCGTGGAGCACCGAATCGCCAATCAGGTTCAACGGCTCAATGCTGCCATTCGCTTCAGTAACCACCCTTCTCGCAAGATCATCAAATGACGTTGGTTTTTCATTAATGAGTTCCACTACTTTTTCGTACTTGCCTAGTAATGAGGTCGATCCTCCTCCTCCTCTGACGTCAACGATGACGGATACCACGGCAGCGGCTGCGACGGCGGCGGCGGCGACTGCGACGGCGACGGCTTCAGCTGTTGTGGCCGCGGCAACCACAGCAGTGGCATGTCCATCGCTTTTTGTAGCATGTCCATCACGGTGTGTATAGGAAATTTAACTAATTAATTAATGGAACAGTTGGTGTGTATATATATACACACAACACAATGTGTCGTGCGCGATCGAGCACGACGATTAAAGCGTAAAGCCATGCATGCATTCTCTTTAGCAGATGAGTGTAATGATACTCTACGCGAAGAAATAACACGAAACCCTTTACGACACAATCAGCATGCTGACGTGGGAAAAAAACAAAAACACGAGACTGCGGCGAAAATTTGGTCAAAAGCAGCGCCCGCCCTCTTCTCGCTCGTTCACGAAAGCCGCCCAAACACCGCCCTTTTCTGCGCGAACCCTAGTTTTTCTTCCTCGACGCCGACCCTTCCTCCCTCGCGCTCCAACGGTCTGCGCGAAGCTCCTCCACGGCGGTCTGCGCGAAGATCCTCCACGCCGAGCCTCTGTCACCCCCGACCCCAGCCCTTCTCCTCGGGAGAGCGACGCGCCTGCGCGAAGCTCCTCCACGGCACGCCCTCCTTCCTTCTGGCTCACCGAACTCTCCAACGGTCTGCGCGAGGCTCCTCCGCGGTCTGCGCGAAGCTCCTCGCCCCCGACGCGGAGCCTCTGTCGCCCCCAACCCCAGCCCTTCTCCGCGAGTGAGCGGCGCACCTGGCCGACGAGCCTCCTTCCCCCAGCAATTAGCAGCAGACCGTTGCAGCCTCTTCACGATCCTTCCACCTCCAGGTAGAAAATTCCAGAAACTCTTCAGATGAAATTGGCGAGCAATTCGTATCTTGCATTGTGATCTTTTACTCTGTATGTGTTCTTACCATAACGAATCATTGGATAGTAGCAGTCTTATGAAATTGTTCCTTCAGCTCAAAGGAGCTCAAAGTGATCATGAAAATGCTCCAAGAGCTTTTTTGCCAGGTGAAAATAGAAAACAACTATACCAACAAGCAGGATTACCTGAGCTTCGTCGATCTATTTGAGCGCCTACAGAGCTTCACCGATCTATTTTTTTAGCGCCGCCTCGTGTTGGATTTGCTTCATCCGACATCAAGTGGCAATAGATATCATCCGGTTATAAATCACTACTCTTTAATATTAGTGTCAATTTTCTCAAGTTATAGTTATAAATCAGCCGGTTAGAAATCAAATTATTTTCTTGATCTGGATATGTAAGGTTCGATCCCGTTGATGAACATGTTAAATCATGTTAGATTGATGAGAGTTTAGTTTGCTTAGATATGAATTGGAGTGTTAGGGTATTAGGATAAGAAGAGATAAGATGAACATTTTGAGTCACTAGTTTAGGTAGGTTAGATCATGATCTTGCAATGTTTGGTTATTATATGTTTCAGAATTCTGGCGCATGTGTATCTATTTTCTATCTCTTAACATTGTATATTATGAGTATCAGGCATCAGTTTGATCTATTAAGTTAAACTTATCTGCATATATAGGAGGACTTACAGAAAGCTTAGATGTGCCTAAAATTTGATCAAATATCATGCACCAGTTCACTAATCTTTTGATATATGATATAAAAACATTGTAGGATAAAATGGCAGCCAACTCTTCATCGGCAACTTCTTTCGGTATTCGAAGACGCATGAATGATGAACAAGGTGAAACCTCTCATATATTATGTTATTGTGGATTGAGAGCTCATCTTTGGACATCATGGAAGGAAACTAATCCAGGAAGACGATTTTTTTCATGTCCAAATTTTAGAGTGAGTTTTCTTTATTTATAAAATTGTTTCGAAATTAATTGTAGAATTATTGGTTTTTATTAATAATATTTGATATTTAGGAAAAGGGATGTGGCTTCTTCTTATGGCATGACTCAGAATTTTCAGAGAGAGCTAAGACAATTATTAATGATCTGAAGAGGGAAAACAAAAAATTGCAGATGGAGATTAGTGATTTGAAGAAATCTAATAGTTATGAGAGTGCAGGTGATTGCAATGATCTTTTAGAGGATGTGAACAACTCTGTTACTACGAAGTTCAGTGATGAAATATGTTCACTGAATAGGAAGGTTAAACTTGCTATCACTGTAGTTGTATTTACTTGGATTGTGATGATTTTGATGATTTTGATGTGGTTGATGTAAGCATCTAACTATTTATGTAATGAAAGAACTTTTTAACTTTTTAATGTATCTTATTAGTGGTTGATGTATTTACTATGGTCCTAGAAAGAGAAGACTATTTTTGCTCTTCAATGAATTTTTTTCTGGAACTGAACTATGGAGTGTGAATGATTGAATGCTAATACAAGTTACGACTTGAGACTATTGAGTTAGTCTACTTAAACCATGGTTGACTTCTCAAGCTCTATTGAATGTGTTTAGTTTCTTGCTGTATGTTAAATTGGCTCTTAAAAGGCATTCTGTTTGTGAAAAATATGGTATTTTTAAAAAAGCATAATTTGCTACTATTCTTTTTTTTCTTTTCAATATGAATTAATTGTTCAAATGATTCTCAGGGATGTTTTGACTTGAAGTAAATAGAAGCCATGCATTTGTTGAAGAACACTCTTTATCATTGCATAATATGTTCTTGTGTTTTGTTCAAATCAAGAAGTCCCTGTTTGAAGAGAATTAAGTTCCTCGTCAAGTTTAGTTTTGTAAAGCAAAAGATATCTGGAGTATTGGGGTGATAACGTAAAGCAAAAGATATCTGAAGAGAATTTAGGTTATGTATCTCATTACTAGTATGGTTATGTGTGTGTGTGTGTCATCACATTAAAGTTCTCATTCAAACTGCTATTTGTTAATGATTACACAGATGAAAGGCTGAATGATATTGTTGGAAGTGCTTACTATGTTCCCCCTGAGGTCCTCCATAGATCATACAGTACAGAGGCTGATATCTGGAGTATTGGGGTGATAACGTATATTTTGTTGTGTGGTAGTAGACCTTTCTGGTCACGAACTGAATTAGGAATTTTTCGTTCTGTGTTGAGGGCCTGAAATAAAATATTTCAGGCCCACACTGGGCCTGAAATAAAATATTAGCACACCAACATTCATCAGCATGGCTTACATAATCAATTCATATTGTACAATTAATAGCACAGAATCAATGTTCCAACACGAATATCACACTGCAGTAACAAATCAAACCTTTGCTTTGGAAGCCTGCCTCTCCTCCTCCAGTTTGTAGAAGAGACTTCCATCGTAGACAGCTCTTATGGTCTCCTTGCGCAGCAACCCGTCTTTATCTTTGCCCAAGTCATACACCATCTTCCACTCTGCCCAGCTTCCAATCCTACAATCAATCACAATTATCTTAAACAAAAATTTCCATTAAGTCCCTCGCATTTGCCACTGCAGGAATGCAAATGTACAATATGAATCACATTTTATTTCAGGCCCTGCGAGGACCTGAAATATTTTACAGTATACTTGTATATTGGTCCTTTATAGTTACAGTATGGCAAAATCAATTCACAATTGATTGAAATATCTGTGAAGTTATGACTAGCTATATACATACCTTACGCTTTTGAGGTTAATATACACAGAGATTAAACACAAACAGACTAAACACAAGTAGTCTGAACACAACTTCATAGATCGAAAGCTACATTCACAACAATATACAAGTAGACTAAACACAAACAGACTAAACAGAGATTAATATGCACAGAGATACATTCACAACAATAAAAAGGTTGTTTCAGAACTTCATAGCCACATATATACACAACAAAAAACTTTCACAAGCAATTTCAGAAATGAAACACAAGCAGTTTCAAAACACAACTTCAATATCTCTTCCAGAATTTCACCATGTAAAGCAATCAAAATGAGTTTCTACAACTTCAAAACACAACTTCTGATGGCTGCTACAACTCAGTGATCGAACATGATGGCTGCTACAACTCAGTGATCAAACATGATGGCTTCTGATGGGCATCGAAAAATGGATGGGCAGTGATTGTCTCATCATGACCAAAAAGACCAATTCGCTTGAGTTGGCTTTCCAACATCTTTCTCCCAATCATGCTCTGTTATTAAAAGATAGAATATCTAGAATGAATAGCACTTTCTAGAACATAGAAACTTGAGGGTGTCAGAAGACAACAAGTACAAAAGATAAATTCAAAGGAACTTTTATGATCTTCCTACTTGGAAATTAACATGAACTAAAAAAGCAATTATTCAGAAATTTTAACAGTAAAGGACCTTACCGCCAAAAAGAATAAATAATGAAGACTCCAACACTGAAGAGATAATACAGTGCAAAATAAATAAAAGTGTTACATTTTATAAGGGATATCAGTTTTGAAAGGTTGTTTCTTATAGAACTTGGTTGTCTTATGACCTAAAAAAGTGGCCATAAGACAACCAAGTTCCCATCGTAATTGTGGGACAAGAAGGGGCCATTTAATCAGCTATTTATTTCCCATCGTATTTGGCTTCTAAGTTCCTCATGCAGTTTTATAAAGCTACACAAAAATTACTCAAGCTGAGTTCAGAAATATGGAATACTGGTATTGGTTCTCGAGACAACAAACTAAGGCATATTAGCAGTTTTAAAGAAGCTTACCATATTACTTGCAAGTAGCAACCAAGGCAGAATTGCTTCACCATAATCCTGGAACTTTTTCAACAACAACCTACCAATAAAAAGGATAAGATTAATAATGATACAAATGAAATAATATGGCATATATGAACATAAAAAGAGAAGATCCATATATGAACATAATACATATAAAAATGAGAAATTTTTACCAAAATGTTATGGCATAACTTACATTTTGACTGGATTGATCATCGATGATATTTGAGGGATTCAAATTTGATAACTCATCAATTGTAGAACCCTATAGATAAGTTTGCATATGTTCAATGTTAACAAATAACAAAAGTAAAATTATTTAACACCAAAATAGCAAATGACATCAAATATACAAACAAACCTTTTTCTTTGACTTTGCCTTTGTCTTATTCACAATTTGCTCAATTTTGGATTGTTTTCTTTTCGTCGGTGGGCGTCCACGAGACCTTACTTTCAATGGGCTGTGAAACTTTTTTCTCTCATCTGTTGATTCCTCATGTATTTTGTTGCTGTCCTGATGACCATCCAATGAATCATCAATATTTATATTCATAATCCTTTTTTCGCTTCTTTCAATATTCCTATTAAAACAAAACACTTCTCATCACTTTTTGACCCAAGCTGCCCCACTTCCTGTAACAATGGTTGAAGATTATTATATCTTTGTCTTTCCTCTGCATGCCGACAAGAATCATCATAAATATTGGCGATTCGTTGATATCCCCGTTTAATATCTTTGCGCCATCGTTCCAAAATATAATTTTCAGGAAGTATAGTGACATTTCTTTTCACTAGAACAGACATCAAATGCCTACATACAATTCCACGAAACTCAAAGAGACGACACAAACACTTCATCTGAAATTGTAACTCACTATATTGTACCCAAAATGAAACTTCTTTTGGAGATGCTCCATCCTTTCCATATACAGTTTCTATAACCTCAAAAAAAAGTGTTGACCCTTCTTGCTTCACAAATGAAGTATTACAAAACATCAAACCTCGCATTTCATCTTGAAACAACTTGAATATCTTGTTAGTGTAAACACTTTGAAACTGCTTTTCAATTGGATGACCACTAATGACCGGAATGATAGAATTGAAAGATACAAAATCAGAATTTTCTTCCTTTTCAATCTTACTTTTCAAAGCATTGTCATATTGTTCAACAAATTGTTTCAAAGTTGTTTTCGAATGAACATAATCATCAAAAAAAGCATTCATACTCTCACTTCTTTGACTTGTAGACATCCCTGCCCAAAATTTGTCTTTTACATACACAGGCATCCACTTTTGACGAATTTCATATAAAGAATTCAACCAATCATTGTTCTCTAAGTTAAACGCTTCAATAAAGTTTTTCCAATTGGTATCACATTCGTCAGATGTCAAAGAATTGTAAACATATTCTTCATGTTTCTCTTTATCAATTTATAGTTGACATGACTACTAAACTTGGCAGGAAGTTTTTTCATAATATGCCAAAGACATAAACGATGATGAGAGTCCGGAAAAACCTCAAGAATTGCAATTTCCATGGCTTTGCATTGATCCGTAATAATAGCTCGTGGAGCTCGTCCTCTCATGCATGTCAACCATGATTTAAATAACCAAATAAAAGTTTCAGAATCTTCTTTGGATATCAAACCACAACCAAGTAATATGGATTCACCATGATGATTTACTCCAACAAACGGAGCAAATGGCATATCATAACTATTGGTAAGATATGTAGTATCAAATGTAACAACATCAGAAAAAGAATCACATGCAGCCCTACATCTGGCATCAGCCCAAAATATATTTCTTATGCGAGAATCCTCATCTACGTCAATCACATAAAAGAAATTTGAATTTCTACTTTGCATACGACAAAAGTAATTATTCAAGGCTTCTGCATCACCATTCCCAAGCCTTAATCTCCGTGCTTCGGCCACATAATTTCTACACTTTCTTTCATCAAATGATAAATTTTCATAGCCACCAGCTTCAACAACAAATGATTGAAAACTCTTACTCAATGTTATTCCCGCTTGATCATTCAACTCTAATTGTCTTTTAGTTTGAGAATCTAACACTTTATTACATCTAAAGTGTCTTGACTTCCTTGGACTTAATACATGATTGTGATCAAGTTGAATACTAGTGATGACACATACTCCATCATTCAGAATTGTAAGATTAATCTTTGCTTTGCAATCCGTTTTAGTAGTAGGTCTAGGATAAAAGGAGTTTTTCACTCTAGGAACTGAATGACCATTCTTAGAGCATCCAAATGAAAAATACTTTACTTGACCATCATCTCCTTTTTTGGAACTTATCTTTGAAATACCAAACCCAAGCCCTTGTGCATATGTTTTGTAAAAATCACGAACCTCTTGTTCAGATGAAAAATGCATCCCAACTTGTGGAATATCAACTGCATTTGAATTTGACGAATCACCCAACGTTTGCACATCACCCTCATTTAATAGTTCTTGCTCCATAACAATTTTACAACCTAAATGCAAACAAAATAATTATTGGCAAACATAATTCAGAAAGAACAATTCAGATCCTGCCTAATACATAGACTAATACATAGACTAGACAAGCAACAATGGCACATCCTGCACCATAACGTAGCTAAAACACAAGAGTATTTGTATACCAAAGATGAATAGCTAGACCATTAAGTAAGTAGATAGCATCAACTTTATCATGAGATTGGAGTTTGGGTTTAAATAACAATATCTCCTTAGCTTATGTTCAGTTTGGGCTTGCCAAATGAAGCATGTCCATCCAAACAATGAAACTTTGCAAAAAGTTAATGATTAAGACTTCAATTACAGAATCATACTTAATAATAAGAAGCATTGACTAAACAAAACAGAAGAATAAAAGAAGAACATTTATTACTATATACCTAGAATCAAAAATAGAACATTTATTACTATCCAATGATTCGTTATGGTAAGAACACATACAGAGTAAAAGATCACAATGCAAGATACGAATTGCTCGCCAATTTCATCTGAAGAGTTTCTGGAATTTTCTACCTGGAGGTGGAAGGATCGTGAAGAGGCTGCGGCGCTAATTGCTGCTAATTGCTGGGGAAGGAGGCTCGTCGGCCAGGCGCGCCGCTCACTCGCGGAGAAGGGCTGGGGTCGGGGGCGACAGAGGCTCGGCGTCGGGGGCGAGGAGCTTCGCGCAGACCGCGGAGGAGCCTCGCGCAGACCGTTGGAGAGTTCGGTGAGCCAGAAGGAAGGAGGGCGTGCCGTGGAGGAGCTTCGCGCAGGAGCGTTTGAGAACTCTATTTATTTTCAGTAAATTTTAATGATTGCTATGGATTCACCTTATAGATTGGAGCAATTTTTCTCTCATATAGACACGTACGTTATATTAATTAAATTAATATCATTATATTTTTTTTTATACTTTTGTGTTATTCTACCAGATGAGTAAAATTTGATCACGTGAAGATCGAAGGCTATTTAAAACGTTTTAAAGACACTAATTTTGAATCGAGGATCGAGTAGTTTAAGATGGTAAAAGTGAACAGGTAATAGTGATATATAGAACGTCCATCTCTAATATTAATTCTCCACTAATATCATCATAGAATTCGGGTGGTAAAACTGCATTAGAGGCTACTAAAACATTTGATGACGATCTACGAATAACTTGAAATTAATCACTCTTGCATGTATTAAGAACGCTCAATCAGTTCGAGTTTAGGGATACAAGGGATAAAGGATTAATGGCCAATAGCTCTAGTTCGAGTAGGAACAAAGTCACCAAGATGGACATAATTTTTATTTACAAATTATGAATAAATATTAAATATTTTAAATGATACTTAATAAAAATATCAATATCGATCATATTAGCTTTGTCTTTCGAGATTTTTTTATTGTTTTTTAAATAATTTAGTTTAAAAACATTAACATCAAGATATATATATATATATATATATATATATATATATATATATATATATATATATATATATATATATATATATATATATATATATATATATATATATAGTACTTTTCCTCCATTTTTATTATTATTTTGTGCTCGTGCTTAGGCCAACACTTTTCACTTGAGCCCAATCAGCTTATGCTAAAAAAGAGACTTGATCTATTTAAAATCATGTCTCGCAAACACAATATGAAAAAAAGTTAGCATGACTCATTTACACCTCTAATCCATTCGTACAACTCCACTGTTTTTTATTCTTTATTTATTTTATTTTGTTTTGTTTTTAAAATAGTCCTTATGGTATTTTTTGAAGAGAAAAAATGTCGGAAAAAAACAAATGTTAATTAGCGTAGAGTAGACGTAAAACTTAAAACAGAGATGATGAACATAAAATAGGGCAGTAAAACAGGAGATTCGTTCGTTTAACATTCTCCTTATTCGTTTCAGAATTAAAATCAAAAAGATAACTTATAAAGGTTATTAATCCGGATGTTATGACTAACGCATGGGAAAGATAAATACACTGACTTGTCAAGTTTTGACCTCTATACCTTATGGTGATAACTGTAGCGACACGACCCCTCTAGCCCGATCAGGCGGCTCTCTAGGCCGTACCCTACGGTCTTTCCATTTTTGACAGTGGATTTTTGCCTTCCTTAGGATTCGAACCCTTGACTTTCAGGACAAGTACAAAGGTTCCTTTAATTTGGTAGTCAAGTGAGCGCCGCTAATTAAATTTGCTAGCCAACTAATTAAGCGAACATATATAACAAACAATACATGCATGCATGGTTATATATATAATTATGAGGAATGATAGGGAGAGTAAAAATGAGAGAGTGAAAGTAAAGTAAATGACGTGACATTTTATATGCACATGACCGATTATCGCTTGGACACCATCGGCGGTCGCCTTCGGCCGCCCCGAATCAAATTATACCCTGGGGGCACGGTAAATCCGTCGGAGATCGCTGCATATAAAGTGTCACGTCATTCACTTTGTCTTTCACTCTCCCATTTTCACTCTCCCTATCATTCTTCTCTAATTAATTAGCGACGCACGGTGGACTCGTTAACACACACAGTAATTGTACTTCTTGTGCGCGAGGCTTGCGTCCCTCTCTAACAAGGCCTTCGCCACCGTGCTGTCACCCACCTCGGCCGCGATGTGCAGTGGCGTGTCGCCGTAGTAGTTCTTGTGGCGGAGAATTCTGTGGTCCAAGGCATCCGGAAGGTAGATGATGGCGACGGCCAGGCGGGTCTTCCTCTTGGCGATCGCCTCGTGGAGCACCGAGTCCTTCGTCAGGTTCAACGGCGCCGTGCCGCGACACGCTTCATCAACCACCTCTCTCGCAAGATCATCGAAAGACGTTGGTTCTAATTTATTAATGAGCTTCACCACCTTTTCGTACCTGCGCTCATCGTAGTTATGAGGTCGATTCACCTCCATCTTTTCCGGAACATTTAACTCCATCGCCGGCATCATGTCCATCGGCGATGGCGGTATATGTAAAGTATGTATAGGAAATTCAATTAATGGAATGATATATATTATGTCGATATGTTTCAATTCGACAGTACTTGATGTATATATATACACACACAAGCCATGGTCGCCATTGATGATCGAGCGCGTTAATTAAAGCGTAAAGCCATTTATGCACAGAGAATAAATTAAATAAATACACGGTGGATCTGATCTGATCTCTTTCGTTGCCGCTTTGCTTCTTGTCGGGGATTGGCATTAATTAGCTACTACCAGCTAAGACAACCTCCAACCTTTACTTTTTGTTTTTGTTTGTGTGACCATCGACTTTAAGTAAAGTGGATTTAAAAAAAAATAGTAAGATATAACAATTTTAAGGAAATTTAAATAATGATTTTAACTAAAATAAAAATACTTTTAGATGAGACATAATTTTAATATTTTTTAAAAAAGTGCTTTTATGAAAATAATTATAAAAGAATTGAGCTCTTTTAATTTTTAAGCAGAATTAATATAGCCATTGAGTGGGTGTGCAAATCCTTAATTTTAAAATTTTAACGCTTGGTAAGCGCGTTTAAAAGGTGGGAATAAGAATGAAATCTATTTCATTCCCATTGATGATGCTTAGTATACGGGAATCGGAATCAAAATAAGGATATGATACCCTTAATTTTATAACCCACCCACCACTAGGTTATCATCAAACCCATAAACCCCTCAATCAAACACATTATCATTCCCATTGTCAAATTTATACCAAGCGCCCCCTAAGTAAAGTGTTGCCAACGAGAATTTTGCTAAACTTTTATATATATATATATATATATATATATATATATATATATATATATATATATATAAAAGTGATCAGGTGCGGACCGCGGGGTGCGGACCGCATGCGGACGACCGATCAGGGACTTCCCTAATCGGTCACGCATGGCACGCACGGCGCTGCGCTGGGAGCATCGATCGGACTCCAGCGGCGACCAAAGGTCGCCGCCCCCGAACAAAACTATAACAAATGGGGTGAGCGATGAACCCTAGGGGGTACAGTGAACCCGTCGGGGAACGGTGAACCCGTCGAGGTACACTCCCGAGCCTTCCGTGACCGATCAGGCGTGGCCTGATCGGTCATGGTGACCGATCAAGCCAACGCCTGATCGATCACCGTGACCGATCAGGCGTTGTCGCGCACGCGGTCTGCACCTGATCAAAATCGTATATATATATATATTATATATATATATATATATATATATATATATATATATATATATATATATATATATATATATATATATATATATAGCAATGATAGGGAGAGTGAAAATGGGAGAGTAAAAGCAAAGTGAATAACGTGACACTTTATATGCGCACATCCGATTATCGCTTGGACACCATTGGCAGCCTTTGGCCGCCGACCCGAATCAAACTATACCCTGGGGGCACGGTGAACCCGTCGGAGATCGTTGCATGCAAAGTGTTACGTCATTCACTTTGCCTTTCACTCTCTCATTTTCACTCTCCCTATCATTTTTCCTCACGAAGAATTAGGCAGCAGTTTCTTCTTCATTTGCCCACCTTATCAGACGATCTGTATTGTCTCCACTATGCAAACAAGAAGAATTACAAGACAGAGAGCTTTCTTTAGCCTCACTGTATTCATCAATTTCTGATCTGTCTGCGGAGTTTCCATATATCTTCTTCAGCAGCTAGCAATGTGCCTGAATTACTGCACTTCCTTCAGCTTAGCAATCCATGCACTAGCATTTGAGCAGTTGGTTGTTTCCTAGGATTCTCATCAGGTTAAATGCTTTCAATTTTTTTTTCAACCACGAAATTGAAGTGTTGATTGTTCGAGTAATCGTTCTTGGGATTGATCAATCTGACTAAGTTTAGATTGGCTTGAACTTTAGTTTCGATATTTGGATAATATATGAGAAAGAGATCAAGTAGTTCATGACTGAATACTTGACGATGTCAGAAAGTCATAGCGGGGCTAAGAAATAGAAGACCTAGTTGGGAACTAGATAATAAAAGTTGGCGATGAAACTTCCTAAATTCAAGATCGAGATATGGAATTAATATAAATTTGGTGACGAATTCTATAATTGTTGCAAAATTAGCGACGAAACTTGCTAATTTTAAGATCGAGATATGGAATTAAATCTACATTTGGTGACGAATTCTATATTTGTTGCAAATTAACGACGAAAAGCTAAAATTTATTTTTTAACGAATCCAAAATTTATCCTAGATCACTAAATTTCGACGAATTAAAAATTCATCGCTAATTTACAATAAATTTTTTTATTGCTAATTATACAATGAAAATTATTATTATTTTTTGCTAATTTTGTTGTTTTGTGATGATTTTTTTTTTCATGTTATGTTGGTTGTCGATTTGCGACAAATTATTTTTTTCGCTAAAATTCGATCCAGTGTTCTTCTTTTCAATCATTTCATCCGTCACAAATCTTACTTGAATGTCAAGAGTGATGGACAGCTTTTAGCCTCAATTCTACTTCTCCCCTTCTCTCTATCCCTTCCCGCTTCGCGGGCATCTTTGAGGGTCCAGTACGTAGTCCTTCTCTTATTGATCAGTGACTTCATTAATACTGGCATTGCTGCTGAAGAATATGCCAACTCAGACAGACAGATCAGGAACGGATGAATGCAGTGAGGTTAAAGAAACCTCTGTGTTATAATTCTCTCTGTCTTCTCTGAAACAATTGAGCCCTTTTAAATGGATTGTTGAAGGATGTCTTAATTTTCTTTACTCTTAATTCGTTTTAATTTGGTGAAAAAATGTGAGGTCGGCTTGAGATGTTGGATCTTATTATTCAAGTTTAGCAAAATTCTCATTGGGCATACTTAATTAATTTAGTATAAAATTAAAATAGCTTCCTTTATAACTATTTTCATAAAAGTAGTTTTTTTACAAATATATTAAAATAATGCCTCACATAAAAATATTTTTATTTTACTCAAAATCATTATTTTAATTTCGTTAAAATTGTTATATCTTAGTATTTTTTTTTTAATCTAGTTTACTTAAAGTCGATGGTCCCACAAACAAAAAAAAAACAAATGGTACAAGTTGAAGATTAAGCGATGCTTTTGTAGGTGGCAATAGCTAAATTAATGCCATCCCCCGACAAGAAGCAAAGCGGCTATGGAAAAGGTCAGATCAGGATCAGGTAAAGCCTAAAGAGAATGCCTGGCCTGCCTGCCTGACTGGATTTAATTTATTCGCTGTGCATGCTTCGCTTTACGCTTTAATTAACGTGCTCGATCCGGCATGACTCGTGTGTGTGTATATACTATATATACATAAACTGTCCAAGTGAGATCGACATAAATGATGCCGCGGATGGAGATAAATGAGGAAGAAGAAGAGCTGGGGGAGCTGGGGGAGCTGGGGGAGGAGGAGGAAGTCCAATTAGGAGAAGAAGCGAAGGAGGAAGAGGATCGACCTCATAACTACAACGAGGACGTGTACGCAAAAGTGGTGAAGCTCATTAATGAAGAACCAACGTTTTTTGATTATCAAGCGAGAAGGGTGGTCAGTCAAGCGCGTCGCATCAGCGTCAAGAAGCCGTTGAACCTGACGAAGGACTCGGTGCTCCACGAGGTGATCACCAGGAGGAAGACCCGCCTGGCCATCGCCATCATCGACCTTCCGGATGACTCCAACAAGAACATTCTCCACCACCAGAACTACTACGGCGACACGCCGCTGCACATTGCGGCCGAGATAGGCGACATCATGGTGGCGAAAGCCTTGTTAGCGAGGGACAGCGACCTCGTGCACAATAAGAACAAGTATGTGTGTGTTAACGAGTCGACCGTCGATCGCTAGCTAATTATATATAATATATATAACCATAATTGATAGGAAGGGGGAGACGGCGCTGCACAAGGCGGTGCAGTTCGGCCACCTAGAGGTGTTCAACATCGTCATCGAGGTGGGAGGCCGCGAAATGGCCTTCGATCGCACCGGCGACGGCTCCACTATCTTGCACTACGCCATAATGCACGACCAGACAGGTACAGTACCATCTCTCCACATCGCTAGCTTAATTTTATACATAGACGAGGGTTCCTTAATTTATCTGCTTGACGAATTGAATTAATGCTACTAAAATGGCCTAGTCATTTACGCGCAGAGGGAGCTTTGGTCATCGCGAAGGGCTTCCAAAGATTGATACCGACACGAAACGCTGGCGGGGCCTCCCCGTTACAAATAATGGCGGCCTTTTACAAAAAACCAACAAAAATTAAAACTTTGATTTACAAATGTAAAGCCCATTTAACTCATGACAGTAGACATGTTTTGTATTAATTAGTTGGGATGCTATGACTTAATGTACTTCTCGTTGCATTTTCAACTTCAACTGTATATCACATTATATATATTAATGGTGAATTGACAACCATGGTGGCTGTGTTTCAGATCTTACTTTGGACAAGGACGCCAGGACCCAGCGAGGGATAATAGATGAAGAAAGTGGCATCGTAGACGTATGACTTACTGTTTACTTCATAAATTTGAAATTGATAGTAGTGAAGAATCTCACAGATACTTGAAATGATATATATGTATATATAATATTTGAAAAAGGACAATCACTTTTATTTAATTAGAGGTCGCGCTTTCCAGGCACTTAAGCCCCAAAACAGTGGGAATTGGTGGTCGTGCTTTCCAGGTAATTAATTATCATTTGTATATGGTTTAATTGCATAGTTTGGTTTCAACTAATTATTGTGTTTTTTATTAATTTCTACTAAATTTATTGACGGTGGGATAAATGTTGGATCGTCCAAGTGATTAACAATCTACGTGAGTTTTGTTTCCGAGAAATATTTTGTAATGAATAATTGATAATGTTTATTAGTTGTTGAATAGATATAATATATGATATTTCAGTAAGAAGAATGGTGAAAACGAGAGAGGAGATGTCAAACAACGAGGAGCTCCTGAAAGAGTTAGTCCTGAAGGAAGACTTCGATTTCTACATCAGGTGATTCACACCTCAAAGATCAAATATCATCCATTCCGCCGGAGATAGTGGAAGCCTTACATTACTCTCCAAACCACAGTTAGATCCGCCGGAGATAAAACAACTATTCCTTCGCGAACTGCTTGCTGAAGGAGATACGGTCAGGAGCGTCTCGACGAGTAAAAGTAAGCCATTGGACGAGGCCGGGTCGGATACGAGCGATAGGAGGATATGGGAGGAGTCCCCGCTGATCACCGGCGTCAAGCTCGGCCTCAACGACTTCGTTATCAAAATCCTCCAATTGAGCCCACGGTCGGCCACCTACGTCGGTTACGACGGCACGAACGTGCTCCAGGCCGCCGTCAAGTATGGCCGGAGAGAGGTCGTGAATGCCATCAAAGAGCATAAGCGGCTGCCGCCGTGGTTGTTCACCGATCTGGAGTCCGACACCAAGAACACCCTTCTCCATATCGCAGCTTCCAACAGCATCTTCGATAAGAAAGTAGACCCCCTGCGCCTGCAAGATGAACTCGAATGGTTTGAGGTAGCAATTATATATAAATTAGTAAAATCTTCAAATCTAGCACTCGGTAAACTTATGAATTCATCTTCAGATCGACGTCAAAAATAATGGACCAAATAATTTATGAATAAACGTCAAAAATAATGTTAACGTGTTTTTACAGATGCTGGAAAAGACCGTTCCTAAAGAGCTGTCCAACTACCGAAACAGAGAAGGGAAGACCGCCCGGGAGGTGTTCGACGACAAGCACGGCAAGATGCTGAAGGACTGCAGGAAGGAGCTGGCGGAGATTGGCCGGTCCAGCTCCCCGCTGGTGGCAGCGGTGGTGTTCACCTCCAGCTTCTACATCCCCCCTGAGCAAAACCGGGAGAGCAACCGACTGGCCTTCAAGATCTTCTCCCACGTGTACGTGGTGGGATTCTCCTGCGCCGCGACCTCTCTGGCCATGTTGCTGCTGATGGCTGTGAAGCCGCTCAAGCTGCGGGATTTCCGGCGGAAGGTGCCGTGGCACTACGTGATGGCCCGCTTCTTGCTGGCCATGTCCCTGGCCGCCTTCATCGTCGCATTCGCCTGCAACATTTACCTGCAAATCTACGGCGAACAGAGGAAGTCCAAGGCCGACTTGGCGACGCTGCTGCTCGAGCTCCTCCTCGTTCCCTTCCTCTCCGCCTTTGCGCTCTCCTTCACTGGATCCCCCGTGACATTTACTACCCTTAAACGTCTCATCAAATAATTCTATTTCCTATCTCGTTAAATATGAACTTGATAATTTATGATTTGTGTGTCAAAAACTTGATTTCGTGGCAATTCATGATAAGAATTGTTTTGTTTTTCTTCGTGTGGATTTGACTGGCAATGGGAATTGTAACCATTTGAAGCAACTCCGACTGAAAAAATTATTGAGTTGCAAAATAGTGGCAAAAGTGTTTCACTTGTCAATCCATTTCAAGGCCAGCATAAAATAGATAAATCATGAATATTACTAATCCAAATACAAAATAGAAAAAGAAGAATTATGCTCTAATACCAAAAAACTCGATAGATAATTATCAATTGCTCCTTGTAACATATCTTATGAATAGGGCTGCAAACGAGTCGAGCCGAGCCGAGCCAAAGGTCGGCTCGAGCTCGAGCTCGAGAAAACCAAAGGAGCTCGGCTCGAGCTCGAGCTCGATCGAGCTAGTAAAATCGAGCTCGAGCTCGGCTCGAGTCGAGCTCGAGCCGAGCTCGAGCCAAATTCGAGCCGAAAAATCTAATAAAAATGGGGTAAGGTCATGATTCGAACTTGCAACCTTTGCTACATGAGAACCTCCACCGAAACCTTCTAACCACAAATACCTCATCAAGTTCTTATTTATTTATGGAAAACAATGTTATTTTAAATATCACACATTCACATTCATAGCTGTAAAAAAATATCACACATTCACATTCATAGATGTAAAAAAAATCACAGATTCATCAATGAAATATCACAAATTCACAGGCTTGTAGTGTTACCAAGCAGTTCTTTGTTACATGCATGAGGCAGTTTGTTGGCGATACCATCAACTGATCAACATGGCTTCCGATGAAAAGAAAAATATATGAACACTGGATATGCATTGTAGAGAATAAAGAACACAAATCTGGATTTTATACTTGCAAATTACAATAGCATTATCCCTCAAGAGGCTCTCCTCGTCCCTCTGTCAAAAAGTAAACTCTCTGTTTCAAAATTATTGTTTGCTCTTTTCAAGTCTTCATCAGTTCAAGAACTTCAATATAAGGGATAGGAGCATCAAGCATCACTTAAAAGAGCAGTTCATCTAAAAGGTATAAATGCCCAAAACGACAGATAATGTTGTCTCATCATTTAACTCAACTCTGCAACTAAACAATAGAATAGATCACATTTGGGAAGCTTAGAGATAGGAGCATCAAGCATCACTTCAAACTTCAAAGAGCAGTTCATGCAGAATTACAGATTAGAAGTTTAGAACAATGTCACATTGCCACTTAAAGTCTCAATCTTCTACAGGATATAAAATTACATAGAGACATTCATAATAAAACTCTCTAATCGTAGCTTTTCTACTAATCCTGTATCCATTCCCAATCAAGTGTTCTTCTCCAAAATGTCCTTGATTACATCTTCCATGTTGAGCTTCTTCATTAGTGTAAACTGTAAAGGGACGCCCCATATCCTACAAGGACAGCATGACACATTATTAGGATGAGAAATGCAAGTTTACTATGAAGTATGAACAAATCGATGACAATATGTGTATGACAATAGATGAATTGTACAATTAGATGGATGACAGTAAGCACAGTATGTGTCAAAATAATTCTACAAATTAGAAATCCATAAATTGTACAATTAGATGAATTGAATCAATATGAGATGGACTGATGGAGTGCAGTATGCTCCCATATCCTGCAATGGCAGTATGTGTATGACAGTATGCTTCCTTTCAATATAGAAGCATTTTAGAGTGCTGAATGGGATATATGTAGTAGTGATGTATAAGAATACCACTATACCAGTAAAGATACAGAAGTTTGACCGCGTTCCTCGCATATCTCAAAGCATCCTCGCCGCGGCTGTGAATATTGAATCAAGATGCCAATTAGTTAAAACTTAAAATATAACGATTTTTGCAAGATTTAGTGTTCTTAAGAATGAAAAGTTACAAAATAGATGAAGACTAAACATGATACTAAAATATGAACCATGAAGATTAGCAGCCCCTGTGCAAGAAAAAAATAGATTTACATATTTATACTTGTATTTTCCTTACTTGTGTAAAACAGATTTACACGTTTATACTTGTGTAAAAAAATGAAATTTACCTTACTGTAAGTCTTAAGAGGTAGATACTGGAAGAAAAATTTCTTGGTAAGTTTTCTCTCTCTGAAAAAGTAAAAATTAGATAAATAAGTGATGAAATTTAGTTTGTAACTTAGAAAACTAATAATAGAATTTAACTTACCTTAGTCTTCTTTTTCAGTCCATGTATGTGTCGAAGCCAATCACCCCCACATAATATAGCCTGCACTGCGTCTGGAGAGAGTGATGAACGATAAGAATCAATAACTCTTGTCCCTGCACTAAATGTTGCTTCTGAAGCCACTGAACTCACTGGGATTGCTAAAATATCAGCTGCCATCTTTGATAATATTGGATACTGCATCTTGTTCATCTTCCACCATTCTAAGCATGAAAATATTTTAGGAATCTCATTCTTCTTTAAACGACCCTTTTCAAGATAATCTACCAATTCAGATCGCTTAGTCTCTGAAGTTTCAACTTTTGCACAATAGTCATCAAAATCATCCCAACTATACACAGAACTTTGTTGACTTTTTCTAACACTTGAAGAGCCAAAACTCTCGGACTCAGATGGATGAGACACTCCTTTATTAGCTTCTTCAAAAACATACTCTTCATAAAGAGAATTAATTACTTCCTTAACTTTTGAGATATGCATAGAGGCATCAAATTCAGAATAAAGTTTAGGGAAGCAAAATTCAATTGCAAGTATTTTTTTGGTTGGATCTAACACAGCAGCTATAGCCATCAATAGATTACAATCACCCCAATACTTGTCAAACTTTTCTTTCATTTTTCTAGCTAGCTGCTTAAGAAACAAATCTTCATGTTGTGCATAAGTATCTAATGCTGTCTTTATTTTCTGAACTTCTTGAAGAAATAAATTTGAAGTAGGATACTCAGTACCTGAAATGATATGCGTGGCTGTCCAAAAAGCCTCTAACAGTGAGCAAATCTTTTGAGCTTTGTCCCATTCTTCTTCCTGAGGGCAGCAACCATAAAACTGATCACGTTCTTTAAACATCTGAAAAACCTCTCTGAACTTGAGTGCACAACTTAACATCTCAAAAGTCGAGTTCCACCGGGTTTTGCAATCACGAATCAATTTTTTATCCTTTAACTGCAATTGTTGCACACACTCTGCAAATTGTAGACGTCTTGCCTCTGAACGATTTACATATTCTACACTTTCCCTTATATTAATAATAATATCTTCAATCTCTCTCAACCCATCTTGAACGCACAAGTTCAAGATATGTGCACAACAACGAACATGAAATAAATTTCCTTGGCATGCCAATGTTCTAGATCTTCGAATCGTGTCTTTCATGTACCGAATAGCCAAATCATTACTTGAAGCATTATCAACTGTAATTGTGAAAACCTTGTTTTCAATGCCCCACTCTTTCATGCACTTGAAAATGGCATCAGAAATTTGAAGACCTCCCCTTGGTGGTGGAATGTTAATAAAACTTAAAACCCTCTTTTGTAAATTCCAACAAGAATCAATCCAATGGCCAGTGACAACCATGTATTCAATTTTTTGAGTCTTGGACTTCCAACAATCTGTTGTCAAACTTATTTTATCAACACACTCTAGACTTTTCTTCAACCTCTTTTTCTCAACTTCATAAATTTTCATACAATCTGCTTTGCATGTCGTCCTGCTAATTTTTTGCCATTCTGGCATTCCACGTCTCATCATTAAATTGAACCCCTCTTCATCAAGAATGGTGAATGGATGTTCGTGCATCATAATCCAATGAGCAGCAGCCTCCCTCATTTGTTCCATGTCAAATTTTCCAGAATGTAACGGAGGAATAGATGGTGAAGCTGAATCAGTGGGCAAAAAATTCAACTTTGTTTGTTGTTCAGCTGCTCGCATATGAATTTTCCTCTTGACACAATTTGATCTATGTCTTAAAAGACTTGATGTGGCTCCTGATTTACATACTGTAAAAAGAGATTGACAGTGTTTGCATTTAGCTTTCTTTGATCCATCCACTATGTCAAAATCCTTCCAAACTTCTGAACTTTTTTTCCTTTTCTTTATTTGGAACTCCTCTTCCTTTTTTTCTTCAGCATTTTCTTGTGCTTCTTGACTAGTTGTGCCAATTTCCTTGTTGATCTCAAGATTAACCTCATTATTTTCAGCAACGGCACTGTTTACCGTGGTTGGAATAGATGACTCTTCTAGCGATAGCGACATAACTGATCAAAAGATAATAAATTATAAAATGCTCAAACAATAATTAGAAGAGCATGCCATGGTTGAAAAAAGCTCAAAGAATAAATTCTAAAGAAGATAAACAAAGAAAACCTATTTTTCTTATAATTCAATATAAGAAGACTGGAAGCAACAGTATAATTCATTATAAGAACACTAAAGGCAATATAAAGTTTATTAAGAAGGCCTATAAAATTATAGGATAAATTCACAAAACATTGGAAGCAGCAATGGAATCTAGCAAATTTAGCCCCATGGGTTCTCAATGATTGACCTCCTAAGTCCTGACTCCTAACTGAATATCAGGCATTTTAACCTGATTGTAGTGGAGAAAAAAATCTTTTCAATCAACATACTATAAAGAATTAACATACAAACGATTATGATTCTTTTTCACTATGTTTGTTTGGAACATGAGCGTAAAATAAACCTTTCTCTTGTGAAAGAAAGGATTCCCCAGGTCAAAGTTGAAAGAATTTAATACAATCTAAATTCTAAAACCTTTATATGTAAGATGAGAAACTACTGAAGAACTCTATAGCTAAAGTAAGATCAAGAAATTAAATTCACAAGAAAACAAACACGAAAGAGGAACAAAACAAAGAGAAGCCTAAGAAGTTATTTGATAGTTTTCTCCCTTAACAATCATCAGCCATAAGACTTTCTTTTTTTTTTCCATTGAAAAAATAAACAAACACAACACAACGCTTAAAGTCTTGTACTACAATTCCAAAAAGGAACTTGTTCGCCTCTGCAAGCAACTTGTCCCAGAACCGAGAGAGTCTCAAGGAGGAGAAATTTTCGAGTTGGTGAGCAGACACGGAGATGAGTTAAGGCAGCCGACAGCGACACGAAGGAGTGTTTTTGAGGCAGCGAGCGAGACAAAGGCTTTTGAGTTTTGAAAGCTTGGGAAACGCGGGGAACGAGGGTTTTCCAGTGAAGGTCGAAGGTCGAAGCAAATCACGACATCACGTAGCGGCGGCAACGCTGCGAGAGGTAGGGTATTAGCCACTAGGGTTTTTGTTGTCTTGAGAGTCGAGGTCGAGATTTGAGTGAGTTGTTGAGTTTTAATTTTTTATTAATTGATCTACTAATCCTGACCGTTCACTTCAGCATTCAGCTCAGCCCTTGGATTTGTTGGATAGATCCCAGGCTTGGCTCGATATGGCTCGACGAGCCATCGAGCAAGCTTTGAATTGGCTCGGGCTCGGCTCGAATTGTAAACGAGCCAGCTCGAGCTCGGCTCGAGCTCGGTCAACTCCGAGCTCGAGTCGAGTTTTGACCGAGCGGCTCGCGAGCGGCTCACGAGCGGCTCGACTCATTTACACCCCTACTTATGAATACAAGAGTTAGTTCTTAACGGTGGTGTTTCATCTCATGCAATTTGGATTTCTATGAAATTTCAATAGTTTTATATTTTCCTTCGGTTTAGAGGTTGTTTTCTGAAGCATCAAAGCCCACGGTATCTTTGGATAGTTGAAGGCTTGTTCAGGACTATTATTAGTATTAGTCCTGAAGAGAATTATGAAATGATTGACTAGAAAATATTTTGTATCATATTCTATTAATAAAGACAATATTTAGTTTTATATTTACTTCATGTTTGTGCAAATAATAAGTACAATAATGTCCTTAGATAGTAGTTTTTAATCTATATTATATCAATTAGTTGAATTGATATTTACTTTATGTTTGTGTCAAATTAATAAGTATAATAATGTCCTTAGATAGTAATTTCTAATCTATATCATAAACAAGAGTTAGTTCTTAAGAGTTGTGCTTCATCTCATGCAATTTGGATTTCTACGAAATTTCTATAGTTTTATATTTTTCTTCGATTTCAAAGTTGTTTTCTGAAGCATCAAAGCCACGGTATCTTTGGATAGTTGAAGGCCTATTCAGGACTATTATTAGTATTAATCCTGGAGTGAATTATGAGATAATTGATTAGAACATATTTTATATCATATTCTATTAATAAAGACAATGTTTGGTTTTATATTTATTTCAGGTTTGTGCTAAATAAACAAGTATAATAATGTCCTTGGATAGTAGTTTCTAATTAATCTATATCATATCAATTAGTTGAATTGATAGTAAGATAATATAGAGAGCACTACTCTTAACTATTCTTATCAAGCACTAATATTCAAGGGCAATATTAATACATTAAAACTAGCATGTAGATCAATTGATAACTTGTTCTCACAAATCATAGATTTGGAATATTAAGTTGACACATGAGTATATATTAGAGAATATGTACTGAATTGACCCGCCATGAGAAAGTTTTATAGATCGTTATATGAGTGTCATAAACTTTCTCATAGTGACTATTGATGTGAATAGTCCTTAGACATGAAGTTATTATGGTTTTCTACATAAAGAGTTGTATGCTTTGGTATCGTCAAACATCACCTATAATAGGGTGGTTATAAAGTCGATCACTAGATATGCAACAAATTATACAGAGGGATGTGAGTGATGTAAATGAGATCTATCCCTCACATATGTCGGGAGTCATATCTGTGGGCCCTTTGATCAAGTAAGACTCTACTAAAATGGATGGTCAAGCTCAAATAAGTCAATATGAGAAATTAAACTCATTTACTTAAATGAGTCTACTTGGGGATTAAGAAACACAAAGATTGATTAGATGATGACATGGTCTATGCTTCAATGATCAATCTAGATATCGAAGATAGAAAGACAAAATCATACATTATAATAGATACGAAAAGGTTATGTCAAATCTCGACATTCTCGTCACTTGGATAGCAATGATGCATTGCTATATGTCACTCATTCTTTATGTATCTAAAGCAGTTTAGATATGCTACCAACGTTACGAGAACTTATTGGGTTACACACAAAGAGCATGATGTTTCGGAGATAAGTTAATTTTAGTTTAACTAAAATATGATCCGAATTTGGATTAATTGAGTTAGACTCAAATGAATCCAATTGAATTATGAGATTGAGTCTAATCCAAGTTAGACTCATTTAGATTAGACTCAACCACTTAATAATGGATAATGTTTATTAAAATATTTAATGAAACATTATTAGAGAGGAATGTCAAGAGACATATATTTATTAGATGAATAGAAGATGAAGAGCCAAAAGAAATTGTCACGCCCCGAGGAGCCGCTCGACCAATACGGATCGGCCAGCTTCTCCTGCACCCGGCGGACAATTCACTAACTCGAGTCCGGAACACCAAAATAGCGTACAAAACAAGGAAGACGTGCATACCGGTATGACTAACAACAAAGCCAAAAGACATAAGGCCTCCACGGCACACAAAAGTACAACCATATCGAATAAGAACACAGCGGAAAAATATTAAAACGAAAACACAGTACTGACACTCAATACAGGAAACTAAAAAATCAAAGTAGAACATCTCGACGCGAGGTGATGGGACTGGCAGCTGGACCCTCCTGGCGATCAACCTGAAATAAAAACAAGGAGCTACGGGGTGAGTTCATAGAACTCAGCTGATAACTCATATATATGCAGGATAGTCTAAGCTAGCAATAGAGATACAACTATCAAGATATCACAGGTACTATCCATACTAAATAAAGCAAATCCGAGAAGCAGAACATACATACCAGCGATGCAGGGTCATCAAGACCATGAAAAAGGGTCTCCTGAATGTGCATGTCAATCATGTGCAGCAACCACATACAGCAATTGTAAAGAAATACGTATGCACATGGTGCAATGACATGGTCACCTCTGTCGCCGGTCAGACATCGTCACCTGTGTACGGGAGGAAGCTGAGCGGGGGCCAGCCTCCGGCGTAGAGCTGTGACTCCATCCGTACTCAACCCATCCGGGGGGCCATCCCTACCCCGTGTAATAGGGCGGTCGAGTAGGCGGTATGCTGTCGGCGTAACACCCCTACCCCATGACCTATCCGGGGGGGCCATCCCTACCCCAGGTCATCATCCGTAGAACTGGGGGGATATCTCTATCTGAGTGTTACGCCTACCCCATGTGATATGGGCGAGAAACCTCTCTCTCTCATCTCCTGGTTTAAGGGCAACTCAAGGAGGGACCCCTGCCTGCTACCACGCTCCGGTCCACTAACCCATGAGTGCAAGAGCGGAGCAGCACAGGACATCCTGCCCATACTCCGACAACCACTACCCATGAGTGGCCGTATGGGTAGGTCAGTATGACTGTCGACCTAGCCTACCCAACAATGGGCCCCTGGTCGACAGTGATGCATGGTGCACGATGATGCATGACAGCAGTCACAACAGCATCCACTATCTAATCCACCTATGCCAACATGATATGCAAGGATCCAGATAAATATGCACCATATCCTAGATCCTAGAGGGGGTATAAGTATCACAATATCAGATCTAGTATACATATAAGATCACAGTAACGTAAAACAAGTACACGCAAATAATACCCTATCGCTAATCCTAGCATATCAAGCATATAAACTATGACTATCTAGGAGATAAGTCAGAGTTACCCGCCTCAATATGATGTCGTCCGGTGTGCAAGAACCCCCCGTCCAGAACAGTATCCGCAACGAAGTAGTAAAATCAATCAATAACCTGCATCCCAAAAATATATATATCCAATTATTTAACTATATACATATAGGAAGCTTAGCTAATATACCATCTAATTTAATTAGGACTAATATCAATTAATTAATCCTAATTAAATATCCCTTCCTATTACTCAACTAAGGTCAAACCATCGTCAAGCTCAAATCCCATTCCCCCCAAAGATCAACTTCCAAAATAAAACATCTTAACACAAGACCTAATCCCATTAACCCTGATCACTACTCAGAACAGAGCCACCACCCAAATCACGTATCAACCAGCGCAGATACAAACATTACAACTCGGAATCACAGATCAAGGTAATCAGAGAGTAGACATCAACGACAACCAACCCAAGGGGAATAATACAGATCACAGGAGAAGAACATTGGCCCAATCCGAAAACTGATCAGTGCTAGAATTCAACCCAGCGACGTTCATTCACAACAGGAAACATAGAAACAAAATCACAACTCTACACCTCACAACCGAACCTAATAGCAACCGATCTAACCAATACAAGAACAGAATTGACATCAACCCATAAGCATCCTTACAGATTACAAACAGATTGAAGCAAGCAAAAAGAACTCGCCCAAACCTCTGTGTCGCAGGGAGCAGAATCTGGTCACACCCGTAAGAACATCCACTACGACCGCGCCA
Organism: Boesenbergia rotunda; assembly: GCA_024364735.1. Taxonomy (NCBI): domain Eukaryota; kingdom Viridiplantae; phylum Streptophyta; class Magnoliopsida; order Zingiberales; family Zingiberaceae; genus Boesenbergia; species Boesenbergia rotunda. The sequence continues at coordinate 48,284 of JAGFNQ010009282.1, read as the reverse complement.
TTCTCCTGGGTCGACTTGGCAGCTCCTTCACACCCTAGAAACCATCCGGCGACGGGATCAGCGTGAAATCAGAAGGATAACTTCGGTAGGGTAGCAACTTGAAGCTTACCAGCACAAGTATCGACCAGGGAGTAGGTCAAAATTGCCAAGACGCAGATAAACTCCGGAGCAACCGACGGTCTCACGCCCTAAATCCAATAACGGAACTCAGATCCCCCCCCCCCAAATCAATGCGTGATCCACCGAAATAATCGAAGCTAGGATCAACATCACGCTAACTTACCTTCCTGGAACTCCGGCGGTGGCGCGATCGGCGCAGAAGCTGCGCTCGACAAAGATCTCGGCCTCAGTGGCGCGGCGACGAGCCTCCCATGCGTGGAGAGGGAAGAAGAAGGTTGTGGCTTCTCCGATGGCTCCGCTCGCACAAGGTGAGATGGAGATTGTCTTTGCTTGGCCGGGAACGACGAACCCGCACCCTTCGCCGGAGCACCGAAGAGAAGAAGAGGAAAAGAAGAAGAAAACAAATCGGGCGGAAGAGAGCTGTCGAGAACAAGGCGGCTCGCGAGTCGCAACGAGGAGGAAAGCAAAACTTATAAGTGCCCTAGGATCTTTTGCACATAGGCCCCTCCACTTCCCAAAACCAATCCTCGCCCTTAATTTTCACTTAAGCCCCTAAAGTTTTCGATATTTAACAGAAATACCAAGAGTTTTTGGTATTCATGGATGATTTATGGGTATTAAGAGGAGGGGAAGTTAAAGGGGCAAAGACCTTGATATTCATTGGATTAATAAAAACCTCTTCTTGCAATTTTCGAATTGGTACTAAGTGTTCATCATCTTCTTCCTCCTCTCCTACTTCTTGGCTAAAACTCTCCTTGGAGGTTTTTGGTCCTCTTGTCTTGTGAATCATTCCAAGTTGCTAGCACAACTAAAGAGGTTCATCTCCAAGATTGAGTTCGTGTGACAAACAAGATCGTGTTCGTGTGACGAACAAGATCGTGTTCGTGTGAATACTACTAGAGGTATGGTCATCTTGATTGTACAAGAGATCTGGCGGACCAAGGACTTGTGGGATACACGAAGGGCACGCATCAAAGGTATAGATATTGGATAGAAGCTTTGTACGGATTTTTCACATGGATCGCTTGAAGGAATCTTATATTTCTGCCGCGATTTTGTTATTTATCGCATAGAGATCCCTACAGTGGAATCAGAGCCACTTGCGAAAGATCTTGCAAAGTTTAGTATTGTTTTATATGTGATATAGAAATAAGACATGTGTTTTACTATAAGTTGTATGAGTATATTTTGTCGAGATGCAAAAGTTTATGTTGATCAAACTAAAAGGCTATAACATCATCATACACAATATGAAAGTGTGTCATAGTCCGATTGTATTCGACAAATTTCTATATCCTATGGTGTTCTTGTCGATGCGGTTGCGTCAATCTGTTGGGAATAAATTGTGGAAAACATTCACGAACTATTGTGAACATATTGAGTAATTTTTATCACAAGGAAAAGATCAACAGATCTGGAAAGGTCTAGGGTTCATCTTCATGGACTAAGGGCAGTGACTCATTTAATAAGTCCACAAAATTAATTTTGTTTCGGGGGTGCTGCCCCCGAGACTCCACAAGAGGCGATGTCCCCTTGACCCCCGCTCATTAACCGGCTAGCGGGACCACCGTGAGGTTTCGACTCATAAATTATTTTTCAATCATAGTAAAAATTGATGTCATAGATCTATTGTGTGTGTTGTATGACATAGTGCATGGTTATGGCCCCTGAACCCCAATTTGATTAGATTTGTGTATATGTGCATGTTGTAATTCAAAATATGGCCTGCATGTCGTACCTTCATCTCTACATTTCTAGTTGTAAAATTAGATTAGACTCGAATATAACTCAAGTTTTTTTTTTTAATTTGTAATGTACAAACAAGGAGTACAAGTCTACTAGCTTGAGAAGATCGAAGTAGACTGGCCATAACCATGTCACGTTTATGTTTATATGTTGATATATGTCATGATTGTATATGATGCATGATTAGATAATAATTTTATCTTAATTAAGTCAACTTAATATGCCTAATAATGTTTGGTACTCACTACTATCTCAATCACTTGAAGTTCGGTTTGCAAAAGCAAAGTGACTCAATTTATCTTGGTAGAGTATGATTGTACAATTGTAATGTCCAACTATTGTATTTTGAGTAAAATTTAACTAAGTTACCTTAATTGGATTGAAAACTTAGAGGCATATCCCAAAAGTTGGGCAAAAGAATAAATAGTTTTGTTCACAAAAGTTGCATAAGATGTAATTTGTAAACGTTGCTTACCTAATTATACTACGTCTTGGGCGATTAGCCTAAGCTAACTCAAGATGAGGTATAATGTAAATTTTGTCTCACATGAATCTTATCGTTATTGGTTTGGGAGCTAGTAGTATGGGTAAACTGTAGTTACCCACATCTATGACTTACCACTTCAAAAGTTCCATGATTCAATGGGAGTATCAATAAAAGACCTAATTAAATGATTTAGATATGATACTCATTTCTGCATTTTAAATGTTGTAGATCACCATGTCGTCAAATACATCAAATACTCTCTCTCTTTCTCTGCGATCTGTTCTTGAGAAGAACAAGCTCAATGAAGCAAATTTCCTAGGCTGGTACATAAATATGAGAATAATTCTCAAGAAAGAACGAAAATTGTACATCCTAGAGCAACCCCTTCCTGAAGCACCCGTCACTTCGCGCATGTCTCGAAGTGCGCTTCCCTCGGCTCATCGTTCCTGCTTTGTCTATGATCCCTCGAATGCATACAAGCCCATGGCTTGTCTCCTCACACCATGCTTCACCGGACCTGAAGTCGTCTAGCTAAGTCCATGTGTATCCTGCAAACCTGCACACTCAAATATACATATCAAACACAAAGGTGAACCTAACTTAAACCCTTTGCCTAAACATCAAAACACATGGTCACTCCGGACCATTGATTGCCCCAACAATTTCTTCAAAATATTCGTCATTTGTTCATGCGTGCTGCAATGCTCCAACATAATTTTATTATTTGTGACTAAGTCTCGAATAAAGTGTAGATGAATATCAATATGTTTAGTGCTCGCACGGAAAGTCGAATTTTTTGTCATTGCAATTGTTACCTTGTTATCACAAAAAATAATAGTCTCATCTTTTAATTTTGTTGTTGGTGAAGATCTGCAAGTAATCTTCTAATCCAAATTGCTTGACATGCTGCTGATGTTGCTGCTACATATTCTGCTTCTGAAGAGGATAAGGCAATAGTAGTTTGCTTCTTTGAACTTCATGAAATTGCTCCTAATCCAAGACTAAAAACACTAGTTAAGGTGCTCTTTCGATCATCCACTGAACTTGCCCAATCACTATCAGTGAATCCTCAAAGATCGAATTTTGAAACTCTAGTGTACCAAATTCTATAATCCATAGTTCTAGCAATATAGCGTAAAATCCTTTTAGCTGCTATAAGATGATGCTTAGTAGGATTTTGCATAAATCTAGAAATAGACCAACAGAAAAAAAAAAGTAATATTAGGTCTAGTATGTGTTAAATAAATTAAACCTCCAACCAAACTTTTGAAATTATTTTACATTAGCTTTCTCTGAACCATCTTCCAATTGCAACTTCTCATTTATATTCATGGGCGTAGAAGCTGAATTGCAATTTAGTAACCTGAATATTTTAAGAAGATCCATCACATACTTTCTTTGTGAGATAAAAATCCCATCAACTCCTTGTATCACTTAAAGACCAAGAAAATAATACAATATTCCCATATATGGCATCTCAAATTTCTTCATCATATTAGATTTAAAATCGACCAGCTGAAAATCAGAAGAGCTTATATATATTATATCATCGACATAAAGGCACACAATAAGATAATCATCTCTACCTTATTTCTTCACATAAAGAGTGGGTTCGTTTTCGCTTCTCGTGAAACCCTGTGTTGTCAAAACATATGCAATACAACCAAAAATTCTCAAGCGGTCTACAGATGGTTTTTTAACTGGTCATGCTTCAAATGGTGTTTGATTCATGACTGCCTTTGTTGGAGAAATGCTCAGCAGGTAAATTGATGTCGCCACTGCTTCAACCCAAAAATTATTTGGAAGTCCTTTAGTATTTAGCAAACTTCTAATCATTTCTACAATCATTTGATATTTTCGTTTGGCTACACTATTTTGCTCCGATGTATAAGGTGCAGTCAATTCCATGTGGATAATATGTTCATCACAAAATTCATTAAATTCTTTAAATAAGAACTCACCTCCTTTATTTGTATGAAGTGTCTTTATTAAGGCACCATTCTGATTTTCCACGAGTGCCTTGAATTTAAAGTTTTCAAAAGTCTCTGACTTATCTGCTAGAAAATATATTCAACTGATTCGACTAAAATCATCAATCAACATTAAGAAATATTTACTACCCCAAACGATGTAGTTCTCATAGGATCACACAAATCAGCATGAATTAACTCAAGATATTCTGATGCTCTCCATGATTGTCCACTTGGAAAAGGCTTCCTTGTTTGTTTTCCAAGTACAGATCCTTCACATAAACCAAGAGAACTAATTTGGGATAATCCAAAAACCATACCTTTTTGACTAAAAGTTACATTCCTTTGATGTTGAGATGCCTATATCTCAAGTGTCACATCTTTGTTGCATTTTCTTCACTAGCAATAAAAGCTTGGTTTCCCACATTAGAGATCTTCAACGGAAACATCTTATTTTCTGTCATTTGCAGTTTAACAATAGACTGTCCAGTATCTTTGCAGAAATAGCACAAACTTCATTATTAAATAAAATTGCATAGTCACTCATCATTAATTGTCCAACACTTAATAAATTATGTGCTAAGCTAGAAACAAAATAAACATTGTAAAGTAATTTAATTTTACCATCGTTAGTCTCCACAGCAATAGTGACTTTACCTTCAACTTGTATCTGCTTATTATCTCCAAGTCTTACTAGCATCTTCTGTGACTCATCAAGCTCTTTAAATAATGATTTATTGTCTGTCATGTGATTTGAACATCCACTATCCAAAAATCAAATATCGTTTTAAACTTCGGTAGAATGAGAATGAATCATAAATAACTTAGGGGGCATTTGGTTTGCTCCATTTTCTATTTTCATTTTTCAGAAAATCGCATTTTCTCATTTTCTGGAAAATAAGGGGGCGTTTGGTTTACATTTTCCAGTCTGTTTTCTATTTTCATTTTCTGTAAAAAATGTGGTTTTCTGGAAAACATGTTTGATTTGCATTTTTCAGCTTTGTTTTCTAGAAAAAAACATAGCGTTTTTTGGAAAATTGGGGAATGAAAAAAAAGTCATTTTCCAGAAAACTAGAAAATGCGGTTTTCTGAAAAATGAAAATGGAAAATGGAACAAACCAAACGCCCCTAACTTTTTTTCATTCTCTAGTTTTCCAAAAAAACGCTACATCTTTTTCTGGAAAACATGGTTGGCAAATACAAACCAAACACGTTTTCCAGAAAACCGCATTTTCTACAGAAAATGAAAATAGTAAACAAGTCTACCAAACGCCCCCTTACTTTCCTCATTTTCTTCTTTCACATAATTTGCTTGTGAACTATTTCTGCAATGTGCCTTTATATGCCAAAATTTTCTGCAACCATAACACTAAATGGAATTTTATTCTAGTTTTGATCTCCTTTGAATTACTTCTCTTGTCCATCAAAATTACTTCTTTCTCTGTCACGTCCTCTACCACGAAAACTTCCACTTCCACGACCTCTGCCAGCGATGTCTTCCTTTTTTTCTATCCCCCCTTCAATTGAGAAGCATGAAATGTCTTTTCTTCATTCTTCTCAGTGGATCTATTTCGCCTTGCCTCATGAGCTTACAAAGAACCAATTAGTTCATCAAAAGAGAAAGTCGAAAGATCTTTAGAATCCTCAATTATAGTTATTATGTAATCATATTTAGAGTGAAACTTCGCAAAACTTTTGAAATAATAATTGCATCAATGATCTTTTCTCCATAAGATCTCATTTGACTGACAATAGAAATCACTCTAGATAAAAAAAACTTGTAAAGTTTCATTACCCTTCATAAGCAAGGCCTCAAACTCACGTTTGAGGATCTGAAGTTTCACTACTATCACTCTGGAGAAGCTTTAGAATTCTTTCTGTAGTATTTCTCATCCTTCTTTGGAAAATGAGGTTGTTATAATTCTTGAGAAAATTATCTCATGTACTACTTGTTGAAGGATGAATAATGTCTTTGAATCTTTCTTTCAGTTCTCCTTTAATCGACCTTCATCAGTATCCTTGTCGTTAAAGTCTTTCTCTACTAAATCCCAAAGATTTTGAGATCTAAATAGAGTCTTCATTTTGATACACCAAAATTCGTAGCACTCTCCTTTAAAAATGGGGTTGAGGGGCTGAGAACTCTGATTGTCATTGCAAGCAAACTAGGACACGTTAAACCAACCTCGCTCTGATACCACTCTGTTGGAAGAAAAAAATATGGGAGACGAGTGACACACTTGTGGAAGAAGAGACAAAAAGAAAACTAAACAATTCAACTTGATTTTATTCACCAAAAAGTTAATTATTTATAGGCTTATTAGATAAGCATTAACTCCACGTACATTGAATCCAGACACATTTATTTTTTTCATGAAACTTCATTCTAATCAAATTATATCTCTAACCATTATTTGTCACATCATCAATCCAATAACTCATCTTTATCCATTATTAATTTTGAAACATATTATTGACAGTGTCGACATAGTAGTGTTGGAAGAAAAACAAGTGGAAGAAAAAATGGAAGAGGAGTTTCACTCTTGTCGAAGAGAGAGAATAAGAAAAAACTGAACTAACTCAACTTACTTTCATTGATCAAAAGATTACATATTTATAGGCTTAGTAGATAAGCACTAACTCCATATACATTGAATCTAGACACTTTTATTTTTCCACGAAACTTTATCCCTATCCATAATTACACCTCATCTATCCAAGATTTGTCAAGTCATCAAATTATATCCACTAATTTTATTTTATTTCTATCAACAAACTATATCTCTATCCATAATCAAGTTTATCTCCGACAGCCCCTCTTAAACCTTATTTTGCAACTCCAAATAGATTCTGCATCTTGATGAAATCTTCAAATTTGGATGGTTTGATAAACATATCATCAACTTGAGCTTGAGACTTTGTGTATTCCACTTGCACCTCTTTTCTTATAATGCATTCTTTGAAGTGGTGATAATGCGTATTGATGTTTTCTTTCTTTTTCCCCAGTATCCTTGTCCAAGCCCAATTTAACAAAAATAGGATCGACTTCTTTATCCGTTGATCGTAGCAGCATAGACTAGAACTCCTTCTTCGTAGTTGTTTCAAGTTCCAAAGACATTGCTTCAAATTCCCTTTTTCATACATCTTTCTCCAAGATTGCAGTCTTCAAAACTTTTTCTATCTCACCTTTCTATTTCAAAACTAATTGTAATTTATTACTAGCGTTTCTCAAAACTTCCTCCAATGAACTAACATTCACTGCCAAGGTGGCCTTCTCTGCTTCCAAGGATTAAATATAACCTTTTTATGCTAAGTTCGAACAAAAGCATCTCGAACTCCTTTCGCAATTTTGTTTCTCATTCTAGTGATAGAAGAATTTTTTTTTTAAATGATAGTTATTTCTTTTAGTTTTTCACAATTTCTCTTTGGTTGATTAGAAATGATAGAGTCTCTAAAAAATAATTAGACACCAATTCGCCTTCCTTCATACGAAGAATATCAAATTGACTTCTTAATGTATGAAGTTGTACTTTCTTCACCTTTTCTTCTCCTTGATATGAGATTTGGAGTTTTTCCCATGCTTTCTTATCTCTCTTTCTTAAATCTCTCAGACTATCTTTTTGAGTCTGAGATAGCGTTGAGTCATCACTTGGCTCGTCGTAGCCTTTCTCTATAACTTCCCAAACATCCTGGGCTCCAAGAAGCACCTTGATACTCCAGTTATCATAATTACTCGTTTTGAGTACTGAAACTTGGAAGGGAATCATACCTCCATTAGCCATATATATATATAGCTTTGATACCACTTTGTTGGAAGAAAAATAAGTGAAAGAAAAAATAGAAGAGGAGTTTCACTCTTGTGAAAGAGAGAGAATAAGAAAAATCTGAACGAACTTAACTTACTTTCATTGATCAAAAGATTATATATTTATAGGCTTAGTAGATAAGCACCAATTTCATATACATTGAATCTAGATACTTTTTTTTTCCACAAAATTTTATCCCTATTCATAATTACACCTTATCTATCTAAGATTTGTTAAGTCATCAAATTCTATCTCTATCCACTCATTTTACTTTATTTCTATCAATAAACCCTATCTCTATTCATAATTAAGTTTATCTCCAACAAGTAATTCTTGTGGCGGAGAATGCCACATTCGATGTGTCTCAGGGTTTTGATGATGGTGACGGCCAAGAGGAGCTTCTTCCTGCAGATCACCTCGTCGAGCGCTCCACTACGGTGATAGCACTGAGTCGTTCATCAGGTTCAACGCGCTCGCTTCGCGACACGCTTCATCAACATCAACCACCCTTCTCGCAAGATCATCAAAAGACGTTGGTTCTTCATAAATGAGCTTCGCCACTTTCACGTACGTATCCTTATCGAAGTTATCAGGTCGATCCTCCTTCTCTTCCTCCTCCCCTTCCTACAGCGGCAACAGAGGCAACGACGGGGACGGCAACGGCAGAATCGATCAAGCACGTTGATAAAAGCGTAAAGCCATGCATGCACTGAGAATAAATTAAATCCATGCAGGCAGCTGGCATTCTCTTTAGCTTCTTGTCTCCGCTTTGCCTCCTGTCGGCAGTCCGGATCCTATGTGCCAAGCACACTCCTGTGCTCATGTGCCAAGTCGCCGGCAAGCGCCGACGAGTCGTCTGATCGACGATCGGACACCGCCAATAATTTCAACGGATGATGCGACGATTGATGCGACGATTTCGACGGATTCACCGTTCTCCGAGGATATCATCTTATTCGGAACGACGATCAAAAATTATTGGCGGTGTCCGATCGTCGATCAGACGACTCGCCGGCGCTCGCCGACGACTTGGCACACGGGCACAGGAGTGTGCTTGGCACAGAGGATCCGGACTGGTCGACAGTCCGGATCCTCTGTGCCAAGCACACTCCTGTGCCCATGTGCCAAGTCGCCGGCGAGCGCCGACGAGTCGTCTGATCGACGATCGGACACCGCCAATAATTTTTGATCGTCGTTCCGAATAAGATGATATCCTCGGAGAACGGTGAACCCGTCGAAATCGTCGCAATTGTGATGTTACCATATTCACCGTCGAATCCGATGAGACGTTTGATGCGACGATTTCGACGGATTCACCGTTCTCCGAGGATATCATCTTATTCGGAACGACGATCAAAAATTATTGACGGTGTCCGATCGTCGATCAGACGACTCGCCGGCGCTCGCCGACGACTTGGCACACGGGCACAGGAGTGTGCTTGGCACAGAGGATCCGGACTGCCGACCAGTCCGGATCCTCTGTGCCAAGCACACTCCTGTGCCCATGTGCCAAGTCGCCGGCGAGCGCCGACGAGTCGTCTGATCGACGATCGGACACCGCCAATAATTTTTGATCGTCGTTCCGAATAAGATGATATCCTCGGAGAACGGTGAACCCGTCGAAATCGTCGCAATTGTGATGTTACCATATTCACCGTCGAATCCGATGAGACGTTTGATGCGACGATTTCGACGGATTCACCGTTCTCCGAGGATATCATCTTATTCGGAACGACGATCAAAAATTATTGGCGGTGTCCGATCGTCGATCAGACGACTCGCCGGCGCTCGCCGGCGCTCGCCGACGACTTGGCACACGGGCACAGAAGTGTGCTTGGCACAGAGGATCCGGACTGTCCTGTCGGGGGATGACATTAGCACTACGCACTGCCACCCAAACAAAGCATTGTTTAACCTTAACTTTTACTTTTTATTTCGAACTGTATGCTCTTAATCCCCTCTCTATTTATAGTATTTTACAATTTAATATATTTTGAGACAATAAACAGTAAACACAACCATGTAACTCCCTACGCACACCAAACTGATACAACTCATAATTATCAATTTTATTGATTCGAGCATAAATACTAAAATTAACTATCGAATTTGTTGATTCACATATGAATATGAGAATCGATCTTCTAAATATGTTAATTAAAAAAAATATCATAAAATAGGAAAATAACGACGTAATTGAAAATAGCACAAATAAAAAATTGTCTTTACATTGGCCAAAATAAAATGCATATATAGACTCCAATCCTAAATATGCAACGAAAATAAATACAGATAGAAAAAAAAAATTAAAATTTCTAAACATATTAAAAATATAAAATATCAAACTCAAAAATCTAAAAAAATATATAAAAGACATAAATTAAAAAAACCTTAAATATCAAACTTAAAAATTAACAAAAATTCTCATATAATTATCTACATTCAATAGTAAATCCTCTATTTTATATTCTTTATTTTTCTATTTTTTAAATAGTCATTATGGTATTTTAATAAAATGTTGCTAAAGGTAAAACAAAAAACAAATTTTAGTCTAGAATAATGGTAAGAAGTGGCAGTGGAGCATAAAATCATAAAAGATGATATGAGATATATAACATATATATTCGTCTTTTTTGGTTGTTACAGTACTCAAATATTTTTACAAACTAATGTGGATGGGCGGCCTTCAATGAAGGTCGTTCATGAGTAGATTTTTATAAAAAATTAAAAAAAAAATTTGGATATGAAATATAAAGATAATAAGTGAATAGTGGTATACATAAATAATGAATATTAATGTTAAAATAACTATGAGTATATATTAGTAAAAGAAAATTATTAATATAATAAATATGTGACATGCTATTTGAAGATGTGTCATATATTATAGTTCAAATTATTAAGGATGCCCTAATGAGGTAAGTGATGAGCATTTAATTTATATATATAACGGAGAGATTAAGCATGAAGAAATTAATTTACAGAAACCCCCTCCATAAAATGTTTGTGTTGCAACTCAATAAATTTATGATCAGTCGGAGAAATTAATTTCAAATGATTACAATTCACCATTGCCAATCAAATCCACACGAAGACCAACAAATTAAGCAATTCTTATCATGAATTGCCACAAAACCAAGTTTTTGACACACAAATCATGAAATATATATCAAGTTCATATATATTTATTTAATGAGATAGAAGATAGAATTAATTACTCGATGAAACGTTTAAGGAATGAAACAGCTCTCCAGAAGGCTCCACAGAATAAGAGCGCCCCGAGGCAGGGGACGGGAACGACGAGGAGCTCGAGCAGCAGCGTCGCCAAGTCGGCGTAGGACTTGTCGTTCTCGCCGTAGATTTGCAGGTACATGTTGCAGGCGAAGGCGACGCTGAAGGTGAACAGGGACATGGTCAGCAAGATGATCGCCGTCATATAGTGCCGCGACACCACCCGCCGGAAGTCCCGCTGCTTGTACGGCATCACCACCAGCAGCAGGTACATGATCAGCGATGTGGTGGCGAAGGAGAAGCCCACCACGTACACGAAGGAGAAGATCTTGAAGGCCAGTGGGCTGTTTTTCCGGTTGTTGTCTCCGGGGATGTAGAAGCTGGAGGTGAACACCGCCGCTGCCACAAGCGGGGCGGAGGTCCGGCCAATGTCCGCCAGCTCTTCCCTGCATTCCTTCAGCATCACCTCGTGCTTCTCGTCGAAGACCTCCTGGGCTGTCTTCTGTCCTTTGTTTCGGCACTTCAACAGCTCTGGAGGAACTATCTTTTCCTTCAGCATCTGTAAAATTAACATTATTTTTTATGTACGTTTATTCATAACTTATATAATATTTCGCCAAGTATTTTCGATGAATTCATAAGTTTGACCATACGAGTTCATCTTGCAGATTTTAATTACTAATTTATATATAATTAATTAATATGCTACCTCAAACCATTCGAGTTCATCTTGCAGGCGCAGGGGGTCGACCACTTCCTTCTTGAGGTTTTCGCCGGAAGCAGCGATATGGAGAAGGGTGTTCTTGGTGTCGGACACGACATCGGTGAACAACCACGTCGGCAGCCGCTTGTCCACTTTAATGGCCAGCACGACCCGTCTCCGGCGATACTTGACGGCGGCCTGGAGCACGTTCATGCCGTCGTAACCGACGTAGGTGGCCGACCGTGGGTTCAGTTCGAGAATTTTGATCACGAAGTCATCGAGGCCGAGCTTGACGCCGGTGATCAGCGGAGACTCCTCCCATATCCTCCTATCCGACACCTCGTCGTCCAACGGCCTGCGTGCAGTACTCTTCACCAGCTCCCGCATCGCCTCGTACAGCCGATCAGCAGTATCAATGCCCGAGACGTTCCTTATAAAGCTTCCTGATCTATCTTCGTCGGAAAGGTAGTTTGATGTTTGAGGTGTGAATCCAGATATGTAGAAATCGAAGTCTTCCTTCAGGACTAACTCTTTCAGGAGCTCCTCGGTGTTTGACGTCTCCTCTCTCGCTTTCACCCTTCTCCCTGAAATATCATATATTATATAAGAAAATGAAATGCTCAATGAAAAATTTTAAGGAAAAATTTAGTGAATTATATGGCATTTTGCATGTAACCATCTTCAACGTGATTCGGGACAGCAACAGAAGACTGCCAATGGTGTCCGAGCAATAATCGAACGTGTACATGTAAAATTAAATTTTTTTACTTAATGTATCATGGCTCTATTATATATATTCAGCAACTGATAAACATTATTAATTATTCATTAAAAATAGTTTAAATTTTCTGGCAGACGAAACTCACATAGATTGGTAATCACATGGACGATCCATCGCTTTCCCCACCCTCAATGAATTCAGTAGAAATTAATTAAAAAGGGCAATTAGTTAATAGCATAATTAAACAATCATTAAATACTACACAAGGTGCGTGTGCATATATATGATAATAATTACCTGGCAAGCGCGACCAACAATTTCCTCTGCTTTGTCGGGTCTTAAGTCCCTGGAAATTAAATTAAGCGCGATATATCAACCTCTAATTAAGTATATATTTATCCTTCATTTTCAAACTTATACATATGATTAGCTAGTGCTTCTCCTTTTTCAAATATATATATACACACATACACTATTCGATCCGTTCTAAAGCAAAATTAAGTAATTCATACGTACGTCTCTGTTGCCACTTTCAGCATCTAATTTTATTATTTCTTCCTCGATACAGATTCTGGCGTAAAGGTAAGAAATCCAAGTTTCAAGAGTACTTTTGGATGATTTTTCGTAAAAGGCGGCCATTATTTGTAACGGGGAGGCCCCGCCAGCGTTTCGTGTCCATATCAACTCTGGAAATTCCCTTGCGATGCGCAAAGCTTCCTCTGCATGCATGAGCGAAAATGCATGACTAACCCATTATTTTAATATCATTTCGTCAATTAAGCATATATGTATGGGAAGTAAAAATATGGGTATATATATATATATAATTAACAAATGTGAAATATATAAAAGAGTAATGATAGGTACAGTGAAAATAAATATCTAAATCTCATCATTAATCGGCGGCATGTCCGACGTCTGATGGTTGATCGGACACTACCGGCAGCCTCCGACCACCGTCCCAAACCAAACTATATCCTGGGGGGCACGGTTGACCCGTCGGGAATCACCGCAATTGCGATATCGCATCATTCACCGCCGATTTCGACGGGTTCATCGTTGCTGGCGATCCTGGCGGGTTCACTGTCCTCCCAAGGTATAGCTTGATTCGGGATGACGATCAGAGACCGCCGGTAATGTTCAATCGACGATTGGACGTCAAACGTGCTACCGAATGACGACCAAAATTTTCACTGAAAGATTCACTTTCATTATACTGTACCTATCATTTCTCATACATAAAATTGTTGGATATGATTTTGCGAGGCGAAATCAAAGTACCATCGATCGATGAAAGTCATATTTGACTTCAAAATCGAAATCTACGTTTCGCGTAGATAAATCTAGACTATTAATTTGCTCAAAACCAATTACGGGTGAATGAGAAATTAAGTGTTTAAAGTCATGCTCAAAAAAGCGTTAAGGAGAAAGATGGGGATTAGTCCCACATCGCTAATTGGCGAAAACCAATGTTTCCTTATATGTGTTTCTGTGCTTTTGCAGTCAATACAAAAAGCACAGGTGCTCTCTACCCTTGGTCGAGCAGGTGCTCGCAACTCCGAGCCCGCCACGCGCGCACGCGCGCAATGGGCGCTTTGTTGGCGCACTTTGCACTTCGCACGTACGCGTCATCGCGAGGAGCATTGAGGAGCTTCATTTGTGCTCCACGTGGCAGTGACGTGGTATGGTCACGGATGACGTGGCGTGCCTGCGTGACACATGACTGTGCAGGGAGAGCGCTGACTGGGCTATTGACTGGGCAGAGAGATGACGATCGTTGGATCGAAGATGGCAATAAGATCGCATGGGGCGCGATCTAGATCGTTGATACTGCAGGGTCACGATCAGACCAATAGCGAGGGGACTGATCTGGAGCGTCGGATTAAATGAAGTAATATGACGGCTCAGATCAAAGATGGGATGAAGAGTTATAACTCTTCGAATCCAGCGGACGAGATTAGATTGAGTTAAAATCTCTTCGGATCTAACGAACCAGATTAAAAGCCATCTGAAGAGTTATAACTCTTCAGATCTAATGGCTGAGATCAGAACCCTTTAAAGGGTTATGAACTAATGGTTCGGATCAGTCCTCGTCAAGGGTCACTTGCCTCTTCACCTACTATATAAAGGATCCCTCCTTTGGAAATATTCATTCATTTTTCAATCATTCGAAGCATTCAAGCATCTAAGCATTAGAGAGCTTATCTTCTGCATCGAGAGTCCGAAAATCCTACGGAAAGGTTCGCCGGTCTCGGAATTTGAAGTGCTACTATTCAGAGACGACGTCGTTGTATCTTGGGAACGAATTGCTGCTATCCGTGAGCATCGTAGCGGAGCAATATCGTTTTACGGAGATAGTGTCCAACACTAGCCTCGACGTAAACAAATTCAGTTTGCTACCTCCCGGCAGCAACCTCCCGGAAGTTCCGACGGTCGAGTAAAATCGACTAAGTCAAATACCGCGGAGATTACAAAAAGGTCACAGGACCGCCAACAATCGTAAAACGATATCGACAAACTGAAATGGCCGTGATCAACGACATACTGACCTCCATCCCGCACGCCGAGAAGCCGGAGAAATTTGCCGGAGCCGATTTCAAGAGATGGCAGCAGAAGATGCTGTTCTACTTAACCACGCTAAACCTTGTACGGTTTTTGCGTGATGACCCGCCAGCCGCTGCGGAAAATAATTCCGAGAGTCAGGCTGCTCGCGAAGCGTGGTCACATGGGGATTTTCTGTGCCGCAACTACGTTCTCAATACACTGGACAATGCGTTGTACAGCGTATTTAGCGTAATTGAGACAGCCAAATCCCTGTGGGAATCTCTGGAGAAGAAATACAAAACCGAAAACGCCGGACTGAAGAAATTCATCGTCGGCCGATTTTTGGATTTCAAGATGGTGGATTCCAGGAGCATAATGTCTCAAGTCCTAGACATGCAAATAATAATGCATGATCTGGACGCCGAAGGCATGCCACTAAACGAATCATTCAAGGTGGCCGCGGTAATCGAGAAACTCCCTCCGTCGTGGAAGGATTTCAAAAATTACCTGAAGCACAAGCAAAAGGAGATGGCACTTAAAGACCTGATCCTGAAGCTGCGCATAGAGGAGGATAACCGAAAATTTTCCGACTCTAAAGGAACAATGCGGACAGTTGACGAGATGTCCAACCTGGCGGAACCGAGAGCCAAGAAGCCGAAACAACCAATCAAGAAGGCTCAAGGCAAATTCAAGGGGTCCTGCTACAACTGCGGAAAGTCAGGACACATGTCCAAAGACTGCAGACGTCCGAAGAAGCCAACCAAAGGCCGGAAGGATGTTGCAAACCAGGTCGCAACTTCCAACGAAATGGACCTGGACCTCGCTGCGGTCGTGTTTGAAGCCAATACGGTGGTGGACAACCCGAGGCAGTGGTGGATCGATACTGGAGCAACATGCCATATCTGTTCAGATAAGGCGTTGTTCTCCACGTATACCCCGATAAGCGGAAGAACGCTCTTTATGGGCAATTCCGCTTCATCCCCGATTGTTGGACTCGGGAAAGTAGTTCTGAAAATGACGTCCGGAAAGGAGCTAACTCTCATTGATGTGCTCCATGTTCCCGACATCAGGAAGAACTTAGTTTCTGGAGCGGCACTTGTTAAAGCCGGCTTCAAATTGGTGTTCCAGTCCAACTACTTTGTACTTACGAAGAACGGTGTCTTCATAGGTAAGGGATACTTGGAACAAAATCTGTTCAAGATGGTTGTAATGACTGTACACCGTGAATTTAATGGTAATAAAATAAAAGCTTCCAGCTATGTTGTTGAGTGTTTTTATTTATGGCATGATCGACTCGGACATGTTAACAATAATACACTAAAATGTCTCGTCAAGCTAAATTTATTACCGAACATCGATATTGACGAAATGCACAAATGTGAAGTGTGCGTGGAAGCGAAAATGACGAGACTACCCTTTCACTCGGTGGAAAGGTCAATGACGCCTCTAGAATTAATACATAGTGATCTATGTGATTTAAAATTCGTGCAAACTAGAGGAGGTAAAAAGTACTTCGTTACTTTTATCGATGACCGCACGAGGTTCTGTTATGTCTGTCTTTTAAGAAGTAAATACGAAGCCTTAGAAGCTTTTAGAACCTATAAAACTAAAGTTGAGAATCAACTTGATAAACGAATTAAAACAATTCGTAGCGATAGAGGTGGAGAATATGGTGCACCGTTTGATGAATTCTGCTCAGAATTTGGCATTATTCATCAGACAACAGCGCCCTACTCACCCCAATCGAATGGCGTTGCCGAACGTAAAAATCGGGCACTGAAAGAAATGATGAATGCTTTGCTAATAAATTCAGGCTTACCCCAGAACTTATGGGGGGAAGCTATATTATCAGCAAACCACATTCTCAATAAAATCCCTCACAAGAAAAATGACAAAACACCATATGAACTATGGAAAGGCCGCGAGCCGTCATACAAATACTTGAAAGTGTGGGGGTGCTTAGCAAAGGTCGAAGTACCTAAGCCAAAGCAAGTAAAGATCGGACCTAAAACGTTCGATGCGATATTTGTCGGATATGCCCAAAACAGTAGTGCATATCGCTTCATAGTTCATAAGTCAGACATTCCTGATATTCATGTGGGTACAACCATTGAATCTCGGAATGCAATATTCTTTGAAGACGTGTTCCCAAATAAAAAGGGAAACATTCAAAGTGATGACAACAAAAGTCCAAACGAAGATAACATTCCAGAACATAGTTGTCATAAAAGGACTATTGACGATCAAATCGAAGAGCCACGACGGAGCAAACGGGCTAGAGTTGAGAAATCGTTCGGGCCGGATTTCATGACTTTTATGTCGGAAATGAAGCCAAGAACATTAAGTGAAGCTCTCTCTGGTCCCGATGCCCCATTGTGGAAAGAAGCAGTCAATAGTGAAATCGAGTCCATCATGAATAACCATACTTGGGAATTAGTAGACCTTCCTTCTAGTACTAAACCATTAGGTTGTAAGTGGATACTAAAACGCAAGTATAAAGCTGATGGATCGGTTGACAAGTATAAGGCCAGACTTGTAGCCAAAGGGTACAAGCAAAAGGAAGGCTTAGATTACTTCGATACCTACTCACCGGTGACAAGGATTACGTCCATACGAGTGCTGATAGCTATAGCAGCACTGTATGACCTTGAAATATACCAAATGGATGTTAAGACTGCATTCTTAAATGGTGAATTGGAAGAAGAAATCTACATGGAGCAACCCGAGAGGTTCGTAGCTCCGGGAAAAGAGGACAAGGTGTGTCGACTTGTTAAGTCATTGTACGGACTTAAACAAGCGCCCAAACAGTGACATGAAAAATTTGACAAAATAATGCTGTCAAACGAATTCAAAATAAATGAATGTGACAAATGCATTTATGTCAAAAGCACACCTGAAAGCTATGTAATCGTCTGTCTATACGTAGACGATATGCTTATAATGGGAAGTAATCATGATATAATCATGAATACTAAGAAAATGTTGACCAAGAATTTCGACATGAAAGATATGGGTCTAGCAGATGTCATATTGGGAATTAAAATTCTCAAGACATCCGATGGGATAGTTTTAAAACAATCTCATTATGTAGAGTCAATATTGAAAAGGTTCAATGCATACGACCTATCTACTGTCAAAACGCCGATGGATCTAAGTCAACACTTAGCAAAAAAATCATGGTGTGCCCATATCACAATTGGAATATTCTCGGATAATAGGCAGTTTGATGTATCTCACAAACTGCACTCGCCCGGATATTGCCTGTGTGGTCAACAAATTGAGTCGTTTCACGAGTAATCCAAACGACACTCATTGGAAAGCATTAATGCGAGTTCTTAGATATTTGAAATATACTATGAACTACGGATTACATTATGGAAAGTATCCCGCTGTCTTAGAGGGATATTGTGATGCTAATTGGATATCGGATACAAAAGACTCCAAATCCACTAGTGGATATGTATTCACGATCGGTGGGGGAGCGGTGTCTTGGAAATCCACTAAGCAGACGTGCATTGCTCGGTCTACTATGGAATCCGAGTTTATAGCACTTGACAAAGCAGCTGAAGAAGCTGAATGGCTGCGGAACTTCTTGGAAGATATTCCGAGCTGGATGAAACCTGTGCCCGCCGTACTTATCCACTGTGATAGTCAATCGGCGATTGGAAGGGCACAGAGTAGCATGTACAATGGTAAGTCACGACATATACGCCGTCGACATAATACCATTAGGCAGTTGATCTCGAATGGAGTGATTGCAATCGATTATGTCAAATCTAAAGATAATTTGGCAGATCCCCTTACGAAGGGGCTAAATCGAGATCAAGTATACTGCTCATCAAGAGGAATGGGATTAAAAATCTACAACTAAAAACGGCTGTAGCGGTAACCCAACCTTGTTGACTGGAGATCCCAAGATCTTGGTTCAATGGGACAACGAAGTTACAGAAGTTGTGTAACAGCACAAGAGATGTGTTATCTCTATCCCAAACCTAGGATGAATTGGTGTTGTCCTATCACATGTAGTGAGGTTAATCATATGCTTTTAATGACTTCTATACCTTTATAAGGTGGAGTATGGTAGGATACTCTAGATAGAAATGTCACCTATGTGAGTATGAAGACAGGCCGGTTCAATGAAACACTCATGAATCCAAGAAGGTGTCCATGGCCGAAACGGAACCAACCATGAGAACCAAAAGTAAGGGAGATAAGTCTCTGTGTGGGTGTTATTGTCTTAGTATACACCAACAGCTGAGCAGTTCAAGACATCACGTTCACTGCGCAGCCTAGTATACTCGATAGCATTCCACTACGGAAGGTTCAAAGCCACAAGCTACCTCTCCCGATGCTTTGACTTATCGATTGGACTCTTGTAAAGTGTCAACATGCATACATGCATACATTAATTTCCATTCATGTGGGGGATTATTGGATATGATTTTGCGAGGCAAAATCAAAGTACCATCGATCGATGAAAGTCATATTTGACTTCAAAATCGAAATCTACGTTTCGCGTAGATAAATCTAGACTATTAATTTGCTCAAAATCAATTACGGGTGAATGAGAAATTAAGTGTTTAAAGTTGTGCTCAAAATAGCGTTAAGGAGAAAGATGGGGATTAGTCCCACATCGCTAATTGGCGAAAGCCAATGTTTCCTTATATGTGTTTCTGTGCTTTTGCAGTCAATACAAAAAGCACAGGTGCTCTCTACCCTTGGGCGAGCAGGTGCTCGCACCTGCGAGCCCGCCACGCGCGCAATGGGCGCTTTGTTGGCGCACTTTGCACTTCGCACGTACGCGTCGTTGCGAGGAGCATTGAGGAGCTTCATTTGTGCTCCACGTGGCAGTGACGTGGTATGGTCACGGATGACTTGGCGTGCCTGCGTGACACATGACTGTGCAGGGAGAGCGCTGACTGGGCAGACAGATGACGATCGTTGGATCGAAGATGGCAAAAAGATCGCATGGGGCGCGATCTAGATCGTTGATACTGCAGGGTCACGATCAGACCATTAGCGAGGGGATTGATCTGGAGCGTCGGATTAAATGGAGTAATCTGACGGCTCAGATAAAAGATGGGATAAAGAGTTATAACTCTTCGAATCTAGCGGACGAGATTAGATTGAGTTAAAATCTCTTCGGATCTAACGAACCAGATTAAAAGCCATCTGAAGAGTTATAACTCTTCAGATCTAATGGCTGAGATCAGAACCCTTTAAAGGGTTATGAACTGATGGTTCGGATCAGTCCTCGCCAAGGGTCACTTGCCTCTTCACCTACTATATAAAGGATCTCTCCTTTGGAAATATTCATTCATTTTTCAATCATTCTAAGCATTCAAGCATCTAAGCATTAGAGAGCTTATCTTCTGCATCGAGAGTCCAAAAATCCTACGGAAAGGTTCGCCGGTCTCGGAATTTGAAGTGCTACTATTCAGAGACGACGTCGTTGTATCTTGGGAACGAATTGCTGCTATCCGTGAGCACCGTAGCGGAGTAATATCGTTTTACGGAGATAGTGTCCAACACTAGCCTCGACGTAAACAAATTCAGTTTGCTACCTCCCGGCAGCAACCTCCCGGAAGTTCCGACGGTCGAGTAAAATCGACTAAGTCAAATACCGCGGAGATTACAAAAAGGTCACAGGACCNCTGTTCTACTTAACCACGCTAAACTTGTACGGTTTTTGCATGATGACCCCGCCAGCCGCTGCGGAAAATAATTCCGAGAGTCAGGCTGCTCGCGAAGCGTGGTCACATGGGGATTTTCTGTGCCGCAACTACGTTCTCAATGCACTGGACAATGCGTTGTACAGCGTATTTAGCGTAATTGAGACAGCCAAATCCCTGTGGGAATCTCTGGAGAAGAAATACAAAACCGAAAACGCCGGACTGAAGAAATTCATCGTCGGCCGGTTTTTGGATTTCAAGATGGTGGATTCCAGGAGCATAATGTCTCAAGTCCAAGACATGCAAATAATAATGCATGATCTGGACGCCGAAGGCATGCCACTAAACGAATCATTCAAGGTGGCCGCGGTAATCGAGAAACTCCCTCCGTCGTGGAAGGATTTCAAAAATTACCTGAAGCACAAGCAAAAGGAGATGACACTTGAAGACCTGATCCTGAAGCTGCGCATAGAGGAGGATAACCAAAAATTTTCCGACTCTAAAGGAACAAACCGGACAGTTGACGAGATGTCCAACCTGGCGGAACCGAGAGCCAAGAAGCCGAAACAACCAATCAAGAAGGCTCAAGGCAAATTCAAGGGGTCCTGCTACAACTGCGGAAAGTCAGGACACATGTCCAAAAACTGTAGACGTCCGAAGAAGCCAACCAAAGGCCGGAAGGATGTTGCAAACCAGGTCGCAACTTCCAACGAAATGGACCTGGACCTCGCTGCGGTCGTGTTTGAAGCCAATACGGTGGTGGACAACCCGAGGCAGTGGTGGATCGATACTGGAGCAACATGCCATATCTGTTCAGATAAGGCGCTGTTCTCCACGTATACCCCGATAAGCGAAAGAACGCTCTTTATGGGCAATTCCGCTTCATCCCCGATTGTTGGACTCGGGAAAGTAGTTCTGAAAATGACGTCCGGAAAGGAGCTAACTCTCATTGATGTGCTCCATGTTCCCGACATCAGGAAGAACTTAGTTTTCTGGAGCGGCACTTGTTAAAGCCGGCTTCAAATTGGGTTCCAGTCCAACAACTTTGTACTTACGAAGAACGGTGTCTTTCATAGGTAAGGGATACTTGGAACAAAATCTGTTCAGATGGTTGTAATGACTGTACACCGGTGAATTTAATGGTAATAAAATAAAAGCTTCCAGCTATGTTGTTGAGTGTTTTTATTATGGCATGATCGACTCGGACATGTTAACAATAATACACTAAAACGTCTCGTCAAGCTAAATTTATTACCGAACATCGATATTGACGAAATGCACAAATGTGAAGTGTGCGTGGAAGCGAAAATGACGAGACTACCCTTTCACTCGGTGGAAAGGTCAACGACGCCTCTAGAATTAATACATAGTGATCTATGTGATTTAAAATTCGTGCAAACTAGAGGAGGTAAAAAGTACTTCGTTACTTTTATCGATGACTGCACGAGGTTCTGTTATGTCTTTCTTTTAAGAAGTAAAGACGAAACCTTAGAAGCTTTTAGAACCTATAAAACTGAAGTTGAGAATCAACTTAATAAACGAATTAAAACAATTCGTAGCGATAGAGGTGGAGAATATGGTGCACCGTTTGATGAATTCTGCTCAGAATTTGGCATTATTCATCAGACAACGGCGCCCTACTTACCCCAATCGAATGGCGTTGCCGAACGTAAAAATCGGACACTGAAAGAAATGATGAATGCTTTGCTAATAAATTCAGGCTTACCCCAGAACTTGTGGGGGGAAGCTATATTATCAGCAAACCACATTCTCAATAAAATCCCTCACAAGAAAAATGACAAAACGCCATATGAACTATGGAAAGGCCGCGAGCCGTCATACAAATACTTGAAAGTGTGGGGGTACTTAGCAAAGGTCGAAGTACCTAAGCCAAAGCAAGTAAAGATCGGACCTAAAACGTTCGATGCGATATTTGTCGGATATGCCTAAAACAGTAGTGCATATCGCTTCATAGTTCATAAGTCAGACATTCTTGATATTCATGTGGGTACAACCATTGAATCTCGGAATGTGATATTCTTTGAAGACGTGTTCCCAAATAAAAAGGGAAACGTTCAAAGTGATGACAACGAAAGTCCAAACGAAGATAACATTCCAGAACTTAGCTGCCATAAAAGGACTATTGACGATCAAATCGAAGAGCCACGACGGAGCAAACGGGCTAGAGTTGAGAAATCGTTCGGGCCGGATTTCATGACTTTTATGTCGGAAATGGAGCCAAGAACATTAAGTGAAGCTCTCTCTGGTCCCGATGCCCCATTGTGGAAAGAAGCAGTCAATAGTGAAATCGAGTCCATCATGAATAACCATACTTGGGAATTAGTAGACCTTCCTTCTGGTACTAAACCATTAGGTTGTAAGTGGATACTAAAACACAAGTATAAAGCTGATGGATCGGTTGACAAGTATAAGGCCAGACTTGTAGCCAAAGGGTACAAGCAAAAGGAAGGCTTAGATTTCTTCGATACCTACTCACCGGTGACAAGGATTACGTCCATACGAGTGCTGATAGCTATAGCAGCACTGTATGACCTTGAAATACACCAAATGGATGTTAAGACTACATTCTTAAATGGTGAATTGGAAGAAGAAATCTACATGGAGCAACCCGAGGGGTTCGTAGCTCCGGGAAAAGAGAACAAGGTGTGTCGATTTGTTAAGTCGTTGTACGGACTTAAACAAGCGCCCAAACAGTGGCACGAAAAAATTTGACAAAATAATGCTGTCAAACGAATTCAAAATAAATGAATGTGACAAATGCATTTATGTCAAAAGCACACCTAAAAGCTATGTAATCGTCTGTCTATACGTAGACGATATGCTTATAATGGGAAGTAATCATGATATAATCATGAATACTAAGAAAATGTTGACCAAGAATTTCGACATGAAAGATATGGGTCTAGCAGATGTCATATTGGGAATTAAAATTCTCAAGACATCCGATGGGATAGTTTTAAAACAATCCCATTATGTAGAGTCAATATTGAAAAGGTTCAATGCATACGACCTCTCTACTGTCAAAACGCCGATGGATCTAAGTCAACACTTAGCAAAAAACCACGGTGAGCCCATATCACAATTGGAATATTCTCGGATAATAGGCAGTTTGATGTATCTCACAAACTGCACTCGCCCGGATATTGCCTGTGTGGTCAACAAATTGAGTCATTTCACGAGTAATCCAAACGACACTCATTGGAAAGCATTAATGCGAGTTCTTAGATATTTGAAATATACTATGAACTACGGATTACATTATGGAAAGTATCCCGCTGTCTTAGAGGGATATTGTGATGCTAATTGGATATCGGATACAAAAGACTCCAAATCCACTAGTGGATATGTATTCATGATCGGTAGGGGAGCGGTGTCTTGGAAATCCACTAAGCAGACGTGCATTGCTCGGTCTACTATGGAATCGAGTTTATAGCACTTGACAAAGCAACTGAAGAAGTTGAATGGCTGCGGAACTTCTTGGAAGATATTCCGAGCTGGATGAAACCTGTGCCCGCCGTACTTATCCACTGTGATAGTCAATCGGCGATTGGAAGGGCACAGAGTAGCATGTACAATGGTAAGTCACGACATATACGCCGTCGACATAATATCATTAGGCAGTTGATCTCGAATGGAGTGATTGCAATCGATTATGTCAAATCTAAAGATAATTTGGCAGATCCCCTTACGAAGGGGCTAAATCGAGATCAAGTATGCTGCTCATCAAGAGGAATGAGATTAAAAATCTACAACTAAAAACGGCTGTAGCGGTAACCCAACCTTGTTGACTGGAGATCCCAAGATCTTGGTTCAATGGGACAACGAAGTTACAGAAGTTGTGTAACAGCACAAGAGATGTGTTATCTCTATCCCAAACCTAGGATGAATTGGTGCTGTCCTATCACATGTAGTGAGGTTAAGCATATGCTTTTAATAACTTCTATACCTTTATAAGGTAGAGTATGGTAGGATACTCTAGATAGAAGTGTCACTTATGTGAGTGTGAAGACAGGCCGCTTCAATGAAACACTCATGAATCCAAGAAGGCGTCCATGGCCGAAACGGAACCAACCATGAGAACCAAAAGTAGGGGAGATAAGTCTCTGTGTGGGTGTTATTGCCTTAGTATACGCCAACAGCTGAGCAGTTCAAGACATCACGTTCACTGCGCAGCCTAGTATACTCGATAGCATTCCACTATGGAAGGTTCAAAGCCACAAGCTACCTCTCCCGATGCTTTGACTTATCGATTGGACTCTTGTAAAGTGTCAACATGCATACATTAATTTCCATTCATGTGGGGGATTGTTGGATATAATTTTGCGAGACGAAATCAAAGTACCATCAATCGATGAAAGTCATATTTGACTTCAAAATCGAAATCTACGTTTCGCGTAGATAAATCTAGACTATTAATTTGCTCAAAACCAATTACGGGTGAATGAGAAATTAAGTGTTTAAAGTCGTGCTGAAAATAGCGTTAAGGAGAAAGATGGGGATTAGTCCCACATCGCTAATTGGCGAAAGCCAATGTTTTCTTATATGTGTTGCTGTGCTTTTGTAGTCAATACTAAAAGAACAGGTGCTCTCTACCCTTGGGCGAGCAGGTGCTCGCACCTGCGAGCCCGCCACCCGCCACGCGCGCACGCGCGCAATGAACGCTTTGTTGGCGCAATGAGCGCACGCGCGCAATGAGCGCTTTGTGAGTGTGACGTGGCATGGTCACGGATGACGTGGCGTGCCTGCGTGACACATGACTGTGTAGGGAGAGCGCTGACTGGGCTATTGACTGGGCAGACAGATGACGATCGTTGGATCGAAGATGGCAACAAGATCGCATGGGGATCAATCTGGATCGTTGATACTGCAGGGTCACGATCAGACCATTAGCGAGGGGACTGATCTGGAGCGTCGGATTAAATGGAGTAATCTGACGGCTCAGATCAAAGATGGGATGAAGAGTTATAACTCTTCGAATCCAGCGGACGAGATTAGATTGAGTTAAAATCTCTTCGGATCTAACGAACCAGATTAAATGTCAGATCTAATGGCTGAGATCAGAACCCTTTAAAGGGTTATGAACTGATGGTTCGGATCAGTCCTCGCCAAGGGTCACTTGCCTCTTCACCTACTATATAAAGGATCCCTCCTTTGGAAATATTCATTCAATCATTCGAAGCATTCAAGCATCTAAGCATTAGAGAGCTCATCTTCTGCATCGAGAATCTGAAAATCCTACGGAAAGGTTCGCCGGTCTCGGAATTTGAAGTGCTACTATTCCGAGACGACGTCGTTGTATCTTGGGAACGAATTGCTGCTATCCGTGAGCACCGTAGCGGAGCAATATCGTTTTACGGAGATAGTGTCCAACACTAGCCTCGACGTAAATAAATTCAGTTTGCTACCTCCCGGCAGCAACCTCCCGGAAGTTCCGACGGTCGAGTAAAATCGACTAAGTCAAATACCGCGGAGAATACAAAAAGGTCACAGGACCGTCAAAAAGGCTTGGGTCCATGGAAACATGGGTGACCTTGACGGTGGGCAGGCAGGGCAATTGCCCAAGGCCACACTTTAGATGAGGCACCAAAAATAATAATAATAATAATTATTATTATTATATATATATATATATATATTACACACGTTCAATATTTTTTCAAAATTATTGTACTTTTTAAAAATATTTTTTTAATTTATTTTTTATCTCTATCTCCTCTCCCCCCTCTCTCTCATTAATCTCCGAACGAATAACGAAATTAGGGCAATAGCCTCTTTTGCGCGCACAACGTGTTCCCTCTCTGATATCTCTCTCTCAGATTCATGCTTATGAAGCAGTTTCCCTTTCAATGCCGTGATGCCCTCTCCCTCCCTCTCTCTATCTCTCTCTCTCTCTATCTCCGCCTCCTCTCTCGTCGACCTACGAAGTGAAGCTAGGGCAGACCTTATTATGCCGCTACGACAACTTTTATATCTAATTCACACATCAACATCGCTCTTCACTCCCTGAAACATTCACTGTCATCCCTTGATGCTGAAGGCGGCATAAATACTGCATGCACCAATACGGATTCTTACTCTTCAGACGAGTTTGTATTCTCAGTTCTGCGTTATTCGGTACATTATTGATTGTTGAATAAGTTATTTTGAGAAATTAAATCTAGTTTCTTCAGTAAAAGGAAGGTCCAAAATGACCAAATCTAAAATTTTGCCAGGGCTCAATTTTTCTCACAACTACACCTGCAAGGAAGACGTACGGATAGAATTAAAGAAATCCCAACACATGACACACGGTCAGCGGTAAGACGTTTGACGATTTAGCAAAGTATTACCGTTTAAAACACAACCGGAGGAAGTGTAGATTTTACAATGATTTTCGACAGTGAATTTACTTTTGGGCGAATTGTCATGAGTATTTTCGAATGTATTCAATGGATGAATTAGGAGAAATTATCCATCTGTAAAAGTAGGGTTGGTGAGATTTGAATATTCAAATTATATATATATATATATATATATATATATATATATATATATATATATTATATATATATATATATATATATATATATATATAATATATATATATATATATATTGTTAGGATCGGTAGGAGAGCTAGAGGGGGTGATTAGCTTCGATTTGCTTGTAGATGTTTTGTTACCGCAGAAGACTTCAAGCAATGCTAACACTAAAGATTTACTTGGTATCCACCTCTTTGAGGTGACTAATCCAAGGATCCACTCTCCTCACTCTCTCATACACTATGAAAGATCTCCTTCTTGAGGTGGAGAAACCTCTTATAAGCTTACAAGAAGAAACTACAAGAGAGAGCAAAATACAATGAAAAATCTTACAGGATTTACAATAATGTGCTCTCTTTGCTTTTCTTGCTTTCTTCAAGCTTGAGATCGCCTCTAGAATTTTTGAAGTGAAGCAACACTATGCCCCAAAGCTTCTCTTGAAATGGCGTGGAAGGAGGAGGAAAAGTGTCGAAGAGCTGCTAAAGAGAGACACTTCAAACCTGCGAGAAAACCCTTTATACTCGACACCTAGGGTTTCCTAATTGATTACCCAATCGATTACCACGTCAGACTTAGTCGTTCAACAGTTAGTTTTTGAACCATAATTGATTAGTCAATCGATTAAGAACAATCGATTCAGCACCTCTCTGTGCTCTCGTGGAAAACGGCAGTAATCGATCACCCGATCGATTACAGGACCCCTTAATTGATTGACCAATCGATTAAGGGAAGGCTGAATCGATTGTCCAATCGATTCAGTCACCTTCTGTTCTCGCAACTCATTTCTCCTAATCAATTAGCAAATTGATTCACACCTTCCTTAATCGATCACCCGATCGATCAAGGAAACTTCTGATCGCGAGAAACCAAATCCTAATCGATCGAGTCCAACCTAACATGTGTTCACAAGTCTAGGGTTCCCTACCAAGTGTCCGGTCAACCCCTTTGACCAACCTGGATTTCTCCTGCCTAGCTCTCAGCTAGGACTTAACCTGATCCCCAACCAGGTTTGCCTAACCCTCGAGTTAGGTCTAGTCTCTCGGTAGACTTCCACCTTGCCAGCGTGCGATCTTCCCGATCCACCTGGACTGTTGGATCGATTCTGTACGCTAGAGGGGGTGAATAGTGAATTCTCGGTTCTTCTTGTATCTACGTTGTTAGTTGCACAGCGGAAACAATAATAATGAAAACAAGCAACGCTAACAAACCAGTTTTACTTGGTATCCACCCCGGAGGGTGACTAATCCAAGAATCCGTCGGTGGATCACTCCCCGGATAACCTCTGGCTAGCCCTCGTCGCTATTTGTGGGTGGAGAAACCTCACCACAATACCTTTAGAAGACCTGAGCACAAAGACTACTATCTTACCTTTAATCAAGATAAGATTCGTCAAAACTTTCAGCCAAGACGAAGTCCTCTTAAATAGAACTAAGTCTAAAACCCTCGCCACCAGTTGACTGCCAATTTACCAATCAACTGGTCTAGCCTTAATTGCTAGCCAACGACTAGTTTTCGGGGTTACTAGTCGACTGCCAATTTACATGTCGACAGGTCCAGGCCTGAAAGCATTCTGTGAGTTTTATCAGTCGACTTCCCCAATGACAGTCGACTGCCTTACTCACACACCTAGGGTTTCCCTTCCCGAGTACACCTCTCTCAGCACTCGAACCCCAAGATTTCCCGAGTACAATCACACAGCACTCATACCCTCATGACTCAACTGACTCCTCATCCGCAGCCTCGACTATTGCCTTCGCGCCCTCTTCATCTTCGGCTCCCGTCCCTCGAATGCACGCAAGCCTCCAGCTCGCCTCCATGCCATCTTTCACGCATGCCTCGAAGTCCACGCCTCTCAGCTCATCGTCCATGCTCTCCAAGGTCCCTCGGGTGCACACTAGCCTCCAACTTATCTCCATGCCACCCTTCATTGTACCGAGGTCGTCCAGTCAAGTCAATATGTGTAAACCTGTACAACCTGCACACTCAACATACACATATTAGAACACAAGGGTAAACCTAACTTAAACCTTTTGCCCAAACATCAAAACACTTGGTCACTCCGGACCACAGATTGCCTCAACAATCTCCCTCTTTTTGATGTTTGACAATACGTTTAAGTTAGGGAAAACAAATAGTAAAGAATAGTGAAAATAATGCTAAACACACAACTGGACTTACGTTCCCAAGACTCCATCTTGGACTTACACCGCCAATGCATATGCAATGCATGCATGGATCCTATCCCAAGGCATCCCACACCTAACCCTCCAAGTTAGGACTTTTTCACACCTAACATCCCAAGTTAGGAATTTCCACACCTAACCCTCCAAGTTAGGATTTTCCACACCTAACCCTCTAAGTTAGGAATTTTCCACATCTAACCCTCCAAGTTAAGAATTTTTCACACCTAACCCTCCAAGTTAGGATTTTCCACACCTAACCCTCCAAGTTAGGAATTTCCCACACCTAACCCTCCAAGTTAGGAATTTCACCAAAACGGGCTTTTTAAAGCTTCTCCAAAGTTCCCCTACATTGGACTTACAAAGGCTTTTTAAGAACCTCTCCAAGGTTCCCCTTACGACAAGAATGGAGCAACCATGCTCCCCCTAAACCTAGGGTTTCTAGCAAAGAAGTGTTTGGTTTCCCAAATTAAGCCCAACACTTCTCCCCCTTTGCCTAACATCAAAAAGAACCCAACAATATCCCAATTATTGGTTCTTTGAATCCCCAATGATCCTAAACACAGTGTACTAGCCTCCCATACACTCATTTTCCATCATTTTGACACCAATCAACTGCTGACTACCCAAATCAGCCCTGACCAGTTGACTGCCCCCCAGGGCAGTTGACTGATACTTTGAATATAAGTTTTTCTGGCCAATTTCAGAATTACGCCAAAAATTCCACATATCTCTAAAAATTCCTAAATTTTGTGGAGAACATTGTGGTACCCATACCTACTTGGGAAAAATACAGTTCACCATGTATCTATCACCATTCCTAAGTTGGACATAAAACCCAAAATTTTCAATAAAAATTAAGGCAAACATGAGGCAACCTCCCCCATAACCTATGCCTTCTCTCAATTTTTAGTTTACCTAGGTGAAGTTCTCCCCAAACTTAACACCCTAACACCAAGTCAAGTTCTACCCAACTCAACTTCCAAGTTCTTTCCCCTTTGGACACCATTAAGGATTGCCCCAAGCAACCTTATCCCTAGTGCCAAAACGAACTTAACAAAACCCAAACAAATCTAAGAGTTTGCAAGCACATTTGCTAGGATATACCCTATCCTAGAAAAATATGATTTCATGAAAATCACAAATGTGCTTAACTTTTGGCATGACTTCTAATTTCCTCAAAAGATGGCCATTTTGTATCAACTTTCAAATCTATTCATGATTTGCCAAAATCATCCATCTTGATTTTACACATATAATGGTCCTTAACTCTTCCTTTTTATGTATCCTTAATATGATCAAAGCCTCCCCCTTTTTATCTCTGAATCCTAGATACATATGGGAAACTTCCATATTCTTTTATACATCAAGAATTTATCATTCAAGATCATCTAAGAATCTTAAGCACTCATTAGTTCTTCTTGAATTCCATGATATCCTTTTACTCTCATTTCATACAATTACCATTAAACCATGAGGCGATCCTTTATTCAAGGAATATAATCAAGGATCTTGATTTAGACATAACATTCTATCATCCAATAGCCATTTTTCTCTAACCCTAATGGATCAGTCGACTGCCCCTGGGGTAGTCGACTGCGAAAACTTACAGAAAGTTTCTGGGCTGAGATCAGTCAACTGCCCCCAGGGCAGTCGACTGATACTTGAATTTCAAGTTTTTCAGTTGAATTTCAGAAATCCCTAAATAATTCTACAAATCTCTAAAAAATCTAAAATTTTGTGGGGAGATTTGTGAGACCTATATCTACTTGGGAAAAATATGTTTCCAAATAAATCTACTCCATATCTCAAGATTGGCACGAATCCAACTCTACCTAAATTATATCATTTTAACTCCTCCAAAAGTTCTAATTTAGGCTTCTCCTTGATGTATCTTCTCATTTCTGACCATAATACATTCTTAGCATTGAATTATATGATACTTTCCCATTAAACCTTAATTTTATCCAATATAACCTTATTTGAATCTTTTTCTTCCTAAAATTCCTTTTAATGTGCCAATTCTCTAGGATTAAGACTTACCCAAGTCTTCCAACCCTTTTTGGCACATTTCACCTAATTTCCTAGACTTCCTAAAGACCCCATCTCTTGAGATCCATTTACCATGGATCCCAAAGGCTCCTAGAGCTCCCCCTTACCATGGATCCCAAAGGCTCCTAGAGCTCCCCCTTGAGCTCTTAGCCCTAGCCACCTCCCTAGGTGACTCAACCCACACTAGACCACACCGGTGAGCTCCCGGTGATTCTTGGCCTACAAGATGAACATTCATAACCTTGGACACCTTGTCCTTGGTTAAGTCATTCTTTTTACCTTTGGATGCCACCCCTTGCCATCCTTTGACTTTCCCTCCTTGCCATAACCATATGCTACCCTAGCATTTTTTTTTCCATTAGCCTTGGAGGTCATAGACCGGTATCCCAAGCCTGATCTATTATAGTTGGGTTTTATACTACCTAACACCATGTCTAGACCATTTGATCCAACCGTGAATCTTTCTAGGGTCTTTTCTAATTTATCAAGTCTTGCCCTCAAGACTTGATTTTCTCTTTCTAGACCTTTAACCTTGGAGTCCATATGTCCACTTTGGACATTCCTAGACCTACCCTCCTTTCTAGGCACATTCCTTCCCTTCTTGGGATTAGTGCCTTAATCCTTAGGTACAAAGTTCCTGGGTTTTTCATGATGCATGTTTTTCTTAAGGTTTTGACCTATCTTGTTAGCCCTATTCCTATCATTGTATTTAAATCCAAAATTGTGCACAAGTAAGCAATTTTCATGATTTCTAGCATACATGGATGAATAATTTGCATGATTTTTAATGTACATGGAGGAACTCAAATTAGCATTACACTTTAATTTAGGGTTAGAAGTTACCTCCCTTATCCTTGTAGTCTCACCTTGTTGTGAGCTTCTTCTCTTCTTTCTTTCCTCCTTCTCCCATCTCCTTAGATTTTCCATTTTCTTTAATTCTCCTTTCCTAGGACATTTTGTGTGATAATGCCCTAGTTCACCATTCGTGAAGGATCGAATCATTTTTTCTTTTCTTGGGCTTCTCCATTTTTACAATTCATGTTAGATTTAAATTGAATGGACCCGGGTTTAAAGAGTACCTCCTTCTTACCTTTCGGGCACTTGTCCTTGTAGTGCCCCTTTTCATTGCAACCAAAGCATGTTATGTGCTCTTTCGATTTAGCTTTGGTGGAGGTAGAGGCTAGGTTGGCTTCTTCTTCAACCTTGGATGAAGTGGATGCTTCCTCTTGTTCCGGCATGGAATTGGGTCTCTCCTCCCCCTCAATCCTTGAGGTAGTGACCTCCTCCTCTTCCCTTGATGAGATTGATGATCTCTCACTCTCTTCTTCCTCATCTTGGGCTATCGAGCTCACTTCCTCGGGTTCTTCCACTAATTGAACTCGTGTAGGGTTTTCATGGAATTCTCGTAATTTGTTCCACAATTCATATGCATTTTGGTATGCCCCTACACCACTCAAAATATTATTAGGCAAAAGATTTACTAAAATACTAATTACCTTTTCATTTGCTTTAACTTGATCTTGTTGTTCTTGATTCCAATATCTAGGCCTAAGCCTCTTCCCGTGCTTATCCTTTGGTATCTCGAACGGCTCTTCTATGATTATCCTACACGCCCAATCCATGCTAAGCCAAGTCTCCACCCTTGCTTTCCAATAGCCGAAATCCTCATGGTCGTAGGGCGGTGGAGTGTAGATATCTTCACCCAACTTGTCTTCCTTTGTTTTCTCTTCCTCTAGTGTGTGCTCTCTCGGCGGTTAGTCCGATCATGAGCGGTCCTTCGCTCTTATACCAATTGTTGAATCGATTCCATATGCTAGAGCGGGGGGGGGGGGGTGAATAGCGAATTCTCGGTTCTTCTTGTATCTACGTTGTTAGTTGCACAACGGAAACAATAATAATGAAAACAAGCAACGCTAACAAACCGGTTTTACTTGGTATCCACCCCGGAGGGTGACTAATCCAAGAATCTATCGGTGGATCACTCCCCGGATAACCTCCGGCTAGCCCTCGTCGCTCCTTGTGGGTGGAGAAACCTCACCATAACACCTTTAGAAGACTTGAGCACAAAGACTACTCTTTTGCCTTTAACCAAGACAAGATTCGTCAAAACTTTCAACAAGACGAAGTCCTCTTAAATAGAACTAAGTCTGAAACCCTCGCCACCAGTCGATTGCCAATTTACCAGTCGACTGGTCTAGCCTTAATTGCTAGCCAACGGCTAACCCAATGACTGTTTTTGGGGTTACCAGTCGACTGCCAATTTACCAGTCGGCTGGTCCAGGCCTGAAAGTATTCTGTGAGTTTTATCAGTCGACTGCCCCAATGGCAGTCAACTGCCCTACTCACAAACCTAGGGGTTCTCTTCCCGAGTACACCTCTCTCAGCACTCGAACCCCAGGATTTCTCGAGTACAATCACACATCACTCGTACCCTCACGACTCAACTGACTCCTCATCCATAACCTCGACTATTGCCTTCGCGCCCTCTTTATCTTCGACTCCCGTCCCTCGGATGCACGCAAGCCTCCAGCTCGCCTCCATAACATCCTTCACGCATGCCTCGAAGTCCGCGCCCCTCAGCTCATCGTCCCTTCTCTCCAAGGTCCCTCGGGTGCACACAAGCCTCCAGTTTGTCTCCATGTCACCCTTCACCGTACCGAGGCTGTCCAGTCAAGTCAATATGTGTAAACCTGTACAACCTGCACACTCAACATACACATATTAGAACACAAGGGTAAACCTAACTTAAACCCTTTGCCCAAACATCAAAACACTTGGTCACTCTGGACCACAGATTGCCTCAACATGGACTTCACCTAATCCCACTAGCTCTTTTTCCATGCCAGCGTGCGATCTCCCCAATCCACCTGGACTTCACCTAGTCCCACTAGGTCTTTTCCCATGCGTGCGTGTGATATCCCCGATCCACCTGGACTTCACCTAGTCCCACTAGGTCTTTTCCAGTCAAGTCTCCAGTCAACCTTGACCTACTTGACTCACACGATATTCAAACATCATAATCAAACATCGAAACATCCAACTTTAAGCTTACCAAGCTTACTAGACATAAGCTCACCCGAGCCTAGTCAAACTATGTCAACCCTGATCTAAACAAGATTGCACCAACAATCTTCTCCTTTTGATGTTTGACAATATGTTTGAGAAAGATTAATCTCTTTTAGCCTTTCCATCTTCTCCCCCTTTGACACACATCAAAAACTCTCTCCAAGAGTCTATATGGTCAAAGGCATGCCCAATGAAAGTCTCATACCTTTCATTTAATCCTATGCTTAACCTTGAGCACTCATCGTGATGAGAATTCCCAATCTTCATCCTTTCACTTAAAAAAAAAATTCAAACACATACTTTTAAGGAAGACCTCCCCCTCAAAACATGCTCTAAACCTCTATCATTGCACCAACAACGATTTTTGAGTTCCTAAAACTTTAGGAAATCTCAACTTGAGGTTATGAGGTGTTGGGATTCAAACTTGAATCAAAACCTCTCCTTAACCCTATGGTTTTCACCAAACCATCTCCCTTTTTGATTTTATACTGAAATTTACCCAAATGTACTTGTAAAAGTATTCCAAGGGGCTAGGGATTTGTAGGTTACTCAACATTAGGTTATCAGACTGAAAACAGACAGTTTCAGTCTTATCAATCGATTGGTGTTGGGAACCAATCGATTAAGCTATGCCTTAATCGATCAACTGATTGATTACAACTGCCTTTAATCAATGAACGGATCGATTACGCGAGCTTCTGTGCTCGCAGATAGGGTTAAGAATCGATTGACCAATCGATTGAAGTGTCCTAATCGATCACCTGATCGATTGGGAGTTTCTGATTTCTGAAAACACTTTCAGTCCGAATTTTAGAAACTCCTAAATAATTCTACAAAATTTGAAAAATCCTGAAATTTTGTGTAGACATTATTTATGGCATGTACTATCAAGGAAAAATAGTTTTATAGGAGACTAACTCCCTTTTTCAAAGATTGACACAAAATTTGAAACTATTGAGATACTTCAATGTTTCACTCTATTTTGTATCCAATTCATCAATGATGAGTTCTATCAAAAGATAGTCTTTACCAAGGATTTCCAAGATAGTTTTTATTGATGCAAGATGTATCAGTGATGTCCTCTTCTAAGGTTTCAATGTTTGACAATATGCTTAAGTCAATGATACGTTGAACAAGGGAAGGGTGAGTCAAGAAAAGAGTGCCAAAGTGAATCAAAGTCCTAGTTAACCTAGGCACTAAGTCCTGGTTCGTGGAATTGGGCACTAAGTCTTGGCCGAGGGCTAGGCACCTAAGATCTGGTGAGTGAAGCTGGGCACTAAGTCCTGGTTCGTGGAATTGGGCATTAAGTCCTGGCCGAGGGCTGGGCACCTAAGACCTGACCGAGGGTTGGGCACTAAGTCCTGGTTCGTGGAATTGGGCACTAAGTCCTGGTTGAGGGCTGGGCACCTAAGTCCTGGACCTAGGGTTTGGGCACGAAGTCTTGGTCTGAGGGATTGAGCAACTTAGCTGAGCGATGACTAAGGACATAAGTAGAGACGGGTCGAGGTTCGGACGTCTCGAGATCCGAGAGTATTAAAGGCTAAGTAAAAGTCCACCCGAATGGACTGGGTGGCAACCGTCTCCTGAGAGGAGTAGGTTGAAGGCGCGTTCCCGGGGGTGGGAACTTGCATCGGTTCGACCTAGGGTTTCATGAAAATCCGAAGTCAGAACCAAGTCCTTAAGGTTAAGATTATCTACTTGTTTGTCTTGTGTTTGAGTATCTTGCAGGTACCTAAAACTGAAGAGAAAGCAAGCAAGCAAACATAAAGAGGCTGAAAAACAGCTTCCCGGGCGCCCCTATTGATACAGGCGCCCCCATTGATACAGGCACCCCTATTGACTCAGGCACCTGAATGAATCAGGTGCCTCCTTCAATACAAGCGCCCAATAAGGCAGGTTTATCAGCTTTGCGAGTTCAGCGTGAGGATGAGCTTTGACCAAGGTTTGTGAGGCGCCCCATAGCATCACGGGTGCCCTAGACAAGGCTATAAAATGGGCTTCAACCCCTCAACTCAAGACATAACTTCCAAGATCATTCTGAGCCTTCTGACTGACGACAAAGCGCTAACGGTGAAGCTCTGCGACCAAGGAAGCTCTGGGAGGAAGTGCGCGGCACTTCGGAGTTCCAGATCGGCCGAGTCTTCAACTCTTGTTTGGTTTGAATTTTACAATTCCGCACTTATTTTTCTATACATTTTGATTGTAATTTATGCACTGTAAGACGGGTTTCTCCGCCTTCGGAAAGTCCAGAAAGGAGACCATTAGTGGATGAGCGTTCCCGTGCTTAGGCCTTGGATGTACTGACCCTGGGGTGTTGGGAACCATGTAAAAAATCCCGCGTGCACTGTGTTGTTTGTTCGTTTTTTTTTTGCTGTGATACTAACTTTGTGTCTAGAACGAACCAAAAAGTTTTACGAAATTTTCGAAGGTTTTTATGGTCGATATTCACCCCCTATTGACGGCACCGGTCCAACAAGTGGTATCAGAGCCAGATCGCTCTTCACCGGACTAACCGCCGATGGAGCAAAGACGCCAAGAGTTGAGGGGGAGCCCAAGGGTGAATCATGTACATTTTATTTTAAATGTCAATTTTTAAATTACATATTATATGCTTTAAGTGCAGGGAGAGAGGACACTATAAAAATCAGTGTCCTACTCGTAAGACACGGATCTCACCACCGGCGGCGAAGGAAATACCCGCACCCGGAGTCCGACGGGACAAAAACCAGATCAAATGCGAAAAGTATGGACACTAAAAGAATAAATGTCTGGCAAAGGTACGCAAAATTTATGTTCCAAAAAATTTACAAATTTCTGCATTGTCATATGATAAGTTAGGTAATTTTTCTGAAAAATTAAATTTACTGCATAGTCAATTTAACATTTTGCATGCTCAATAAGAAAATGTAGATATTGTTAAAATATCAGAAATTAACTGTTTAATCCTTAATATTAATTCAACAATTTCTAAAATTAATTTTGATAAAATTAATTTTGAAGTTAATTCAGATAAAATTGATTCTGAAATTAAATCTGATAATTTTACTGTTAACTCTGGAATTAATTCTATTAATTTTACTGATTTTGATAAATTTACTGATAACTCTGGAATTAACTCTGAAATTCTTAAGGATTATCCTGCAATTAACTCTGAAATTATTGAGGATAATTTTGAAATTCTTAAGGATAATCCTGAAATTAACTCTGAAGTTATTAAGGATAATATAGAAATTCGTAAGAATAATCCTGAAATCAACTCTGAAATTATTGAGGATAATTCTAAAATTAATTCTAAGGATATTTATGAGGAAAGTGGAGATGAAATCTTGATAATTTAATTATATGTTTAGATAATATTGAAGATTATTACAAAACATTAACTAGTGATCCAAATTACTCCACCTACTATGAGAATATTGAAGGATGTGATTTAATGATGAGGAGTAAATTGAATTTTCTGAGATCAAGGCTATAGTTCATAAAAATCACAAAGATTCAAATAAATCAGAATTATTAGAAAAACTTGAAAAGGTAAATAAAGAAGAAATAGTAAAAGAATCAGATATTTTTGAAATAACGAAATTAAATCCATAATTTTTAACCAACCCAGAAATTTTGAAAATTAAATCAAGTTAAATCTTAAAAACATTAATTTTAATTTAATCCTTTATATAATCTTAAATTAGTTTTTACCTTAATTATCTTAACCCTAATTAAATCCTAATTTAACTTTAATTTGTAATTAATTTAACTTTAAATATTCATAATTAATTTAAATTTAAATAATTTGTAATTAATTCAACTTTAAATAATTCTTAATTAATTCAACTTTAAATAATTCTTAATTAATTCAACTTTAAATAATTCTTAATTAATTTAACTTTAAATAATTCATAATTAATTTAACTTTAAATAATTAGTAATTAATTTATCTTTAAATAATTCTTTCTTAATTCAACTTTAATTAACTCCTTCTTAATTTAACTTTAATTAATTAATTTAACTTCAAATTTGTTTCAATTAATTTATCTCTAACTCTTAAATAACTTAAACTCAAATTAAATAAAATCTTACTCAAACCGCAACAATTAAATTAATGATATTAAATATGTCAAAGTGGGTTGGCATATTCGCGGGTTCACACGACATGTATCAAATCGAAAATTTGATACATCATTAGAAACATAAATAAAATAATTTGAATTGTTTGACTCATGCATAACTGTCGTGCTATGTATCAGCTATTTTCTTAATGAGCAATGATAGGGAGAGTGAAAATGGAAGAGTGAAAATCATAGTGAATGATGTGGCATGATGTGACACTTTTCATGCACACGTCCGATTATCACTTAGACACCATCGGCGGCCTTCGGCCGCCGCCCCGAATGAAACTATACCCTGGGGGCACAGTTAACCCGTTGGAAATCGTGCATGTAAGGTGCCACGTCATTCACTATGGTTTTCACTCTCCCATTTTCACTCTCCCAATCATTCATATTTAAGTTTATGCATGATTTAGAACGGTTATAGGAAAAAAACTAATTAAAACTTGAAAACCTAGTATTAAGTGGAGGTGAGATGATAGTACATTTGGGAAGCCCTTCTAATAATGTCAAGTAAAGTAAGACGTACCCTACTTGGCCTGTTTAGTCTGGTGGAACTAGCCGAAGCTACCGATCCAAAACCTAAACTAGTTAGACCAAAATTTTTCAAGAAGTATAATTTGAAAATGAAATTTCGATAAAAGGCTTTGTCAAGGAAAGGGTTGTTGCTCCAATAAAGCTACAACCAAAGAAGGCCTCTGTGTCTCGCCAAGACCTGGAAGCCAATTATCGAAACTCAAATTTACTTTACTATTTGATAAATTTGAATCTAACACAAGTTTTGATTAACTCTTAGATTTAACAATAAATTAAGAAAAATTATTCAAGCATCTCACAATACACCCATAAGGCAACCATGTTTGCTTGTACTGAGACATCTAGAATGAGTGAGATGTTAAGGACTAATAAATTGAAAAATATTTTTCAAAAATATTTTTCAAAACTCTCAGAATATTTTTCTAAAAATCTATTTTCAAAATAGTGCTTTAACATAATAATATTTTTATGGATTTCATGCTTACCTGATTGTATGTGTATGATAGATTTTCAAAATTATATCTTTTTGAAAAATTGTTTGACCTACACAATTAGACACAAGTCTCTTAGGTTAACACTAAAGTCCCTTAAGGCACTTAGATAGAGTCATACCGTATTGGTGTCAGGGGGAGTTTTTTTTTCAAAGTGCTTTTCAAAAATTGTGCTTTAAACATCATTATCACTTCAAAATGTTTTTCGAAAATGGTGCTTTAAATCACTATCATGTATGTTTTCGAAAAGACTTATGCTTTAAAAAAAGTATCTTCATTCCAAATTTAATTATCTATGATTATCTTCTTGAAAATTACTGTCATTCAAAACTATTCTTTTGATTTTAATAAACCCTAAAGACACAGATGAAATCATCTTCATGATCTATAAAGACTCCTAGGATGTATCTAATTTAGGGGGAGTCTAAGTCAAAAGAAATTTTTTTTTACAAGTATTTTTCTAAATTTTTTTTTCTAGCAATTATTTTTGAAGTTATTTAATAATTCTTTTGATCTGAACCAAACCCTAAATACTCAAAGGAAGAGTACTTGTGGTCAACAAGCTTCCCAGGACTTGGTCAAGTTTAGGGGGAGGTCAAATTAAAAGAGTTATTGAACATTTCAAAATAATATGTTTTAATGCATGATATTTTCAAAACCCTGTTGAAAACATAAATAATTTGTCTTTTCAAAATACTATTATTTTCAAAACTTTTTTGTGTCGCTTATAAAATCGTTTTGAAATATTTTTCGAAATAATATTTACTTGAGTTTGGAGAATTTTCAGGATACTTAGGAAAATGTTCTTGTAGTTAACAAGGTTTTCCAGGATTGTGCCAGACTGGAAAAGAAACCAAGTCAAGTAAAATATTATGTTTTAAAAAAATAATATTTTTCTAAGTACTTTCAAAAGCCCAATATATTTTTCCAAAAGTACTTACATTTTTTCAAAAATTGATAATATTCTTCAAAAGTACTTATATTTTTCAAAGGTTAATAATATTTTTCAAAAGTACTTATATTTTTCAAAAGTTTATAATATTTTCCATAAGTACTTATATTTTTCAAAAATTAATAATATTCTTCAAAAGTACTTATGTTTTTCAAAAAAGTTAATAATATTTCTCAAAAGTACTAATATTTTTTCAAAAATGTAAAAGATTTGCAAAGTACATATTTTTCAAAGTACAAATTTCTCAAAGTATGAATATCTGTTTAATACTTTTCAAAAGTATAGATATTTTTCAAATACTAACATGTTTCAAAGAACAGTTTTTTTAAATCTTTTTCAAAGTGAAAATGTGTTAAGTATAAAATATTTTTCAAGATTATTTTCACAACATTTTTCAAAGTATTTGTGTGCAATCTTTTGAAAAATCTTTTTCTAAATGAAAGTTTTTCAAAAGCAAGAATTTTTCAAAAGTTCAAACATTGTCCTACAAATACAAAATATTTTTCAGAATTCCACGATACTTTTCAAAGTCGATTTGTTTGTGAAATTTAAGTACTTAGTTTTTTTGCTATGCTTTTAAAAATTATACTAAGTACTTTCAAGAGGAAATCTTTTATTCATTGTTGGTGCAAGAGTTTTGGTCATTTTTTTTTATGTATGACAAAGGGGGAGAGTGCGCTTAAGTTAGAATATTTTTCTCTTCCCAAATTTAAGTTAGAAATTTTTCTCTTCCCAAAGGATCAAATAAAATCAAAATATTTTTTGCAAAAAGGGGGGAGAGTAAGCTGAAGTTTTTCCTAAAGAATCAAAATGTACTTTCAAAACTTAGATCATTTTTTCATTGTATCCCAAGGTTTATAACTTAGCCCTTTCAACCAATCTAACTTAAGATATTGTCAAACATCAAAAAAGGGGAGATTATTGGTGCAAGATGCATCAGTGATGCCCTCTTCTAAGGTTTCAATGTTTGATAATATGCTTAAGTCAATGATACATTGATCAAGGGAAGGGTGAGTCAAGAGAAGAGTACCAAAGTGAACCAAAGTCCTAGTTAACCTAGGCACTAAGTCTTGGTTCGTGGAATTGGGCTGTGACGACCCCTTTACTTCTCTCCCTCATCCTTAAAGCGGACGTCACTTTTACTTAACCTTAACTTTACCTTATTCTTAGCCTTAGGTTACAACTACTTGACTTCCCTTAACTTGCTGATTTTTTTTTTTTTCAAAAAACAACTTTTAAAAAAAAACTTTCATTTTTATTTGCTTTACAAGGATTTGACCCCTAGACCTCTTAGTTGTAAAACTAAAGCACTAACCATCTGCTCTACAACACTTTCTTTTTAATGGTACCAGTCGACTGCTAGATAGCCAGTCGACTGGTATCGGCCACAGAAACTTTCTGTGCCCGGCACCAGTCGACTGGCCTCATGGCAGTCGACTGGTGCATCGAACAGAAGGTTCTGTTCGATATCGCAGTCGACTGGTTCTGAACCAGTCGACCGGCACGCCTAAAAACTGCAGTTTCAGACCTGAGAACTCCTTCCAAGGGTCTATAATTCATACTCTTCCAATGCACATAATGAAACAACTCCAAAACTAAACTCCATACTAGTTTTATAAGCATCTTAACAACTCAAAACGAATCTAATAACTTGAAATTAGGATTTCTACGAAATTTAACAAACTTATCAAAACACATGCAATCCCTACTAACTTTGTACCCAACTTTGACTCCATGTAAAGTTTAAATATGGTGATCACATCCTACCAATCCAAAACATCAACCATGAGTTTCTATAAATCAAAACGCCTCTAAGACTTATCCCAAAGATCTCTTCCGCGGTTCCGTCGCCACTGAAC
Organism: Boesenbergia rotunda; assembly: GCA_024364735.1. Classification (NCBI taxonomy): domain Eukaryota; kingdom Viridiplantae; phylum Streptophyta; class Magnoliopsida; order Zingiberales; family Zingiberaceae; genus Boesenbergia; species Boesenbergia rotunda. The sequence continues at coordinate 5,506 of JAGFNQ010009282.1, read as the reverse complement.
ATCAATGCAAGTACCGTTCGCCTCCATAGCTTATGCTTTTTCTTTACCTTTATCTGCAATAGAAGGAAATGCAACTAATAAGCGAATTACTTAGTAAGTAAATCCTAACTCACAAATCCATGTTATCGATAATAAACATGCTCATTTCAAAGAATGCTTGCTTCCAAAATACATGCACATGGGAACACTTACATATACTTATCATGCTCAATCATGTTGAAAACATTACTTGCATTACATCATTTGCAACCTTACGTACTCATACATTCAAACACTAACTTCCTTACTCTTATTACTCTTTAACATGCTTGCAATGTATCAAGGCTAACATATGAAATAAAGGCACATACTTAAAACTGAAAACACTTGCGAATACTTATTTACTTGAAAATAGTAATCAACTTTCTTTAGGCCTTGACATTGTACCTTGGTATCAATGTACCAATTGCGCGCTTCTCTATTAGGTTGCGGGGTAGCTAGCCACCGCACCTTATTAGAGCTTCTTTCTAACTTTCTGTGGGCCTTCCATTTGCCCGGTACATGTCACTTTCCGAAAATAAAATACTTTCTTACTATAATACTTATACGTATCAAACTATTTTACTTTTGCATAAATTTTGCACTTAACACCTTTACCTTTCTTACTTGAGACTTTCATCGAACACCTTGCGTGCCCTAAATCCCAACCTCATTTTTGGGACTTTTCAAAAATTAAATCTTATCATGCTTAGCTTACATACACCAAATCTAAACCAATTAAATTTCTATCATGAGAAAACATGCATCTTTAAAAACTTAAAACACACGATAACCATAATCTTAAAGCATGCATCATAAAACATGGTTCTACAACAAGAACTTACATACGAAAACTACTCCTATTGCAGGTGAGTGATCTACTTACCCTTTTCTTGATGAAAACTCACTAAATAGAGGTAAAAACCCTAGCGTAGGACTCCTTTCCTCTTCCTTGCGAGAACTTTCACTCCTTGGCCTTAGGGGAGGAACCCTAGGTTCTTTATTCAAGAGGAAGAAGAAGAAGAAGGAAGAAAACTATGGCTTTCTCCCTGTTTTCGCAACCTCCCTCGTCCTCTGTTTTTCGCACAGCCACAAAACCTAATCGGGGACTTAACGTGACTTAAGCGGAAGTTTAAATACCTCTTCATGAAAAAACCTAACTTACCTATAACATTAATTAGCTTCATTTATTTCTGTGCTTGATACCCCCAGCCTATTGGTTATCCGGACTCGCTTAAGGGCCTTCTTTTCCCTGTGGTCGCGAGATCAAACCCCGCTTGACCTCTTATTTTTTTCTTTTTATTTTAATCCGAAAAAATGCTATAAAATTCAGAAAAATTCCTAATAATTCACGAAAATTATTGGGTGTTACAATGGGAACTAAGTCCTGGCCGAGGGCTGGGCACCTAAGACCTGGTGAGTGAAGCTGGACACTAAGTCCTGGTTCGTGGAATTGAGCACTAAGTCCTGGCTGAGGGCTGAGCACCTAAGACCTGGTGAGTGAAGCTGAACACTAAGTCCTGGTTCGTGGAATTGGGCACTAAGTCCTGGCCGAGGGCTGGGCACCTAAGACCTAACCGAGGGTTGGGCACTAAGTCCTGGTTCGTGGAATTGGGCACTAAGTCCTGGTCGAGGGATGGACACCTAAGTCCTGGACCTAGGGTTTGTGTACGAAGTCTTGGTCTGAGGGATTGAGCAACTTAGCTAAGCGATGACTAAGGACATAAGTAGAGACGGGTCGAGGTTCGGACGTCTCGAGTCCGAGAGTATCAAAGGCTAAGTAAAAGTCCACCCGAATGGACTGGGTGGCAACCGTCTCCTGAGAGGAGTAGGTTGAAGGCGCATTCCCGGGGGTGGGAACTTGCGTCGGTTCGACCTAGGGTTTCACGAAAATCCGAAGTCAGAACCAAGTCCTTAAGGTTAAGATTATCTACTTGTTTGTCTTATGTTTGTGTATCTTGCAGGTACCTAAAACTGAAGAGAAAGCAAGCAAGCAAACATAAAGAGGCTGAAAAATAGCTTCCCGGGCGCCCCTATTGATACAGGCGCCCCCATTGATACAGGCGCCCCTATTGACTCAGGCACCTGAATGAATCAGGCGCCTCCTTTAATACAGGCGCCCAATAAGGTAGGTTTATCAGCTTTGCGAGTTCAGCGCGAGGATGAGCTTTGACCAAGGTTTGTGAGGCGCCCCATAGCATCACGGGCGACCTAGACAAGGCTATAAAAATGGCTTCGACCCCTCAACTCAAGACATAACTTCCAAGATCATTCTGAGACTTTTGACTGATGACAAAGCCTAACGGTGAAGCTCTGCGACCAAGGAAGCTCCGGGAGGAAGTGCGCGGCACTTCGGAGTTCCAGATCGGCCAAGTCTTCAACTCTTGTTTGGTTTGAATTTTACAATTCCGCACTTATTTTTCTATACATTTTGATTGTAATTTGTGCACTGTAAGACGGGTTTCTCCGCCTTCGGAAAGTCCAGAAAGGAGACCATTAGTGGACGAGCGTTCCCGTGCTTAGGCCTTGGATGTACTGACCTTGGGGTGTTGCGAACCAAGTAAAAAAATCCCACGTGCACTGTTGTTTGTTTGTTTTTTTTTGCTGTGATACTAACTTTGTGTCTAGAATGAACCGAAAAGTTTTACAAAATTTTCGAAGGTTTTTACGGTTGATATTCACCCCCCCTATTGACGGCACCGGTCCAACAAGTGGTATCAGAGCCAGATCGCTCTTCACCGGACTAACCGCCGATGGAGCAAAGACGCCAGGAGTTTAGGGGGAGCCCAGGGGTGAATCAGGTACATTTTATTTTAAATGTCAGTTTTTAAATTACATATTATATGGTTTAAGTGCAGGGAGAGAGGACACTATAAAAATCAGTGTCCTACTCGTAAGACACGGATCTCACCACCGGCGGCGAAGGAAATACCAACACCCGGAGTCCGACGGGACAAAAACCAGATCAAATGCTTCAAATGCGAAAAGTACGGACACTACAAGAATAAATGTCCGGCAAAGATACGCAAAATTTATGTTCCGAAAAATTTACAAATTTCTGCATTGTCATATGATAAGTTAGGTAATTTTTTTGAAAAATAACATTTAAATGAAAATATTTATTTTTAACATGCCTATTATCATGATTTAAATAAATACCATTACCTAATGGTACCTTAGTCTTGCTCTTTGAGGCTTCCCTTGATTTGAGCTCCTCCTTTTTGCCTTGGTAGGATCCTTCCCCTTTGGACATTGATTTCGATAGTGTCCCTTTTGTCTGCATGAGAAGCACACAATGTGCTTCTTATCCTTCTTTACCACGGGGTCGACCTCCTTTGGCTTCTCCTTGGTCTTGGGTGCCACTTGCACCATCTTCTTGATCAATTTTGGGCACTTACTCTTATAGTACCCTTTTTCCCTACACTCAAAGCAAATGATATGATCTTTATTTTTACAAATTGAAATTTTTATACTTTTGCTTGTAGGGGTGACACTTTCATCCTCTTCATTGATATTGGAAAATAATGTTGAAGCCTTTTCTTGTTCCGACGTCAATGCCAAATTTTTCTCCTCTTCAATCCTTGAAGTAGAAGCTTCTTGAATTTCCTCCTCAGATGTTGAGCATCTCTCAACATTTGAATCCTCTTCATTTGATGAATCTCCCTCTTCAGATTTGTCTTGATATAGTACAGTGGAGGGATCTTCATGAAGCTTTGCCAATTTGCTCCAAAGCTCGTTGGTATCTTTAAATTCTCCAATCTTGTCCAAGATGGTGCTCGGCAAAAGATTGATCAATAACTTGGTCACATTGTCGTTGGCCTCGCATCTCTTGATTTGCTCCTCATTCCATTTGCTTTTCTTGAGGAGCTTTCCTTTGGTGCTTGTTGGAGCTTCAAAACCCTCCATTAGAGCAAGCCATTACTCTATCTCCATCATGAAGTAATTTTCAATCTGACTTCCAAAGATCGAAATTTGCCTTGTCGAATGGTGGAGGTGCCCGGGTGTCGTAGCCAAACTTTATTTTTGAAGTTGAACCCTCTTGATGATGACTTCTTGAAATTAGGGTTTATTCAAACTTCTTCTTCTTCCTCTAGCTCTTGCCCTCTTGGCGATAAGTCCAAAGAAGGGCAACCTCGCTCTGATACCACTTGTTAGGACCGGTAGGAGAGCTAGAGAGGGGTGATTAACTCCGATTTGTTTGTAGATGATTTGTCGCCGCGGAAGACTTCAAGCAATGCTAACACTAAGGATTTACTTGGTATCCACCTCCTTGAGGTGACTAATCCAAGGATCCACTCTCCTCACTCTCTCATATACTATGAAAGATCTCCTTCTTGAGGTGGAGAAACTTCTTACAAGCTTACAAAAAAAAACTACAAGAGGAAGCAAAATACAATGAAAAATCTTATAAAATTTACAATAATGTGCTCTCTTTGCTTTTCTTGCTTTCTTCAATCTTGAGATCGCCTCTAGAACTTTGGAAGTGCAGCAACACTATGCCCCAAAGCTTCTCTTAAAATGGCGTGGAAGGAGGGGGAGAAGTGCCGAAGAGCTGCTAAAGAGAGACGCTTCAAACCTGCGAGAAAACCCTTTATACCCGGCGCCTAGGGTTTCCTAATCGATTACCACGTCAGACTTAGCCGTTCAACGACTAGTTTTTGAACCGTAATCGATTAGCTAATCGATTAAGAACAACCTTAATCGATTGCTGAATCAATTCAGCACCTCTCTATGCTCTCGCGTAAAATGGCAGTAATCGATCACCCGATCGATTACAGGACCCCTTAATCGATTGACCAATCGATTAAGGGAAGGCTGGATCGATTGCCCAATCGATTCAGCCACCTTCTGTTCTCGCAACTCATTTCTCCTAATCGATTAGCCAATCGATTCACACATTCCTTAATCGATCACCCGATCGATCAAGGAAGCTTCTAATCGCGAGAAACCAAACCCTAATCGATTGAGTCCAACCTAACTTGTGTTCACAAGTCTAAGGTTCCCTACCAAGTGTCCGGTCAACCCCTTTGACCAACTTGGATTTCTCTTGCCTAGCTCTCAGCTAGGACTTAACCAGATTCCCAACCAGGTTTGACTAACCCTCGAGTTCGGTCTAGTCTCTCGGTAGACTTCCACCATGCCAGCATGCGATCTCCCCGATCCACCTGAACTTCACCTAATCCCACTAGGTCTTTTCCCATGCCAGCGTGTGATCTCCCCACCTGGACTTCACCTAGTCCCACTAGGTCTTTTCCAGTCAAGTCTCCAGTCAACCTTGACCCACTTAATTCACACGATATTCAAACATCATTATCAAACATCGAAACATCCAACCTTAAGCTTACCAAGCTTACTAGACATAAGCTCACCCGAGCCTAGTCAAACTAGGTCAACCTTGACCTAACCAAGATTGCACCAACATATATAATATATATATATATATATATATTTATATATATATAATATATATATATTTATATTAATATAT
>JAGFNQ010009281.1:0-38645 GCA_024364735.1 Boesenbergia rotunda | reverse complement strand
TAATCAAGTTTTTTTTGTGTTGTGTGCTCTTCATTGGTTCACCCATGACATTCATTATTCATTCATGCATTTAGGGTTAGGCAAAAACACGTTGCATCAAAAAGGGGTAAGCGTAGTGCCCAGCAATCCCCTCCACCACCTCGTCGTCAAGGAGAGGGAAGCTCCCAGCACCCCTCTCCTCCTAGACCGGGGCTGCGTGTGCCTAGGTTCTACTCTGCGGCCGCTCAAAGAACGTTTGAAGATACCGAGTTCCACTTGATGGATTGTCGGTATCTAAATCGTTCATATTTTCAGGAGAGAACCCCACACCTCATTGAAATAATTGACTACTACCATCTAAACAAGCTGACTGGATGCAAAACCGATGTCAATGTCACACTCCTTAAGGAATTTTTTGTAAATTTACGTCCCATAGGTGGTCATGAGCACAACCTTGAGTCTACTGTCGGGGGAGTAGTGATTGAGTTCAATCCTGACAGCCTTCGTCACTTTCTACAGTGTCGTGAGTCGGCCAACCCATTTACATGCTTTCCGACCATGCCTGGTCGCATTACGGGTTCTTTCTCTCATATCACCGTCGATCATATTCATCGCCACTATTTTGGCCGTCCTCGCCCCATCACGTCGAACATCTTTGATCATAAAAACATGGGAGTAGTCCAGTACATATGGTATCGCATCATTCTAGATTGCATTCTCCCTCTTGTCACCAGGGGACGGTCTGTCATTCGGCTCCCGCATCTTGTTATGATGTATGCTCTTGAGCAGCATTTTGACATAGATGTTGCCCTGCATGTCTTTCTTTCCATCCTACACTTTTCAGGTCCGATCCAGGGAAAACTCTATCTGCCTTTTGGCCACATTTTGACAGAATACTTTGCATCCAAAGGAATTGATACATCTAGGGGTGAGATTAAGAAACTATCCCCTCAATATAGTCAGCTAGGGGAACTGCATCTTAAACTCGCCAAGATTGTCTGTCATGGGGGAGTCATGATGTGGAAGGCTCAGGTTCCTTGTCATGCTGGTTTAGCGGCCGAGGAGGACGCCCCTGCTGTCCCTGAGGATGCCACTGAGGCTGAGGATGCCGCTGGAGCTGAGGATGTCCCTGGAGATATTCCTATGCCTGATGCTCAGTACCCCGACTCTCTTGTTGAGCGGGTTACACATTTGGAGGAGATGGTCGGCCAGGGCTTTCAGGAGTTTCGTGACTTTCGTCAGGCGACATATGACCGGTGGACCGTGGAGGATCAGCGTCACATCATCTATGACCAGCGTCAGCTGGAGATGTACGAGATGCTACGTGCTATGCAGATCTCTCATCAGTATCCTCCACCTCCTCCGCCTGCCGACGAGTAGATGGAGTTCCTGGCATCGAGACTAGTTTTATTAGTCCATATATTGTATCTCGGACGCGGATCTTTCTGGTTGATGTATTTGGATGGCACTCTCTTTACCTGGCTTGGTTGATTTCACTTCTGCTTATGTATTTTTAGTTATGTAAAAAAAACTCTATTTGCAATTATGAAGTCTTTTCATCATTTTGGGTTGGTGATCCTATGAGTTGTTTTGGATTATGTGTGATACTATATTCACTTTGGCAGTGTAAAATCTATACTATTATCTCTCTTGCTGCCATCGCTCTATTTATGATCAGTATGAATTTTTTATGGCATAATGGATTAAGGGGGAGTCACCTGGTTGGTTAAGAACAAGAGTCTGATTTATGGCCATATCCATGTATTCTTGGTAATCATTGATCATGAATCTTAAATTTGCCTTGAACACATTCCCTAATCCCCATAGAATGGCATAGCATAGGTCTTTTATTGATGGCTATAGTTCGTGCCTAGATTGATACATGGTTTCATGAGTATCGAGTTATTTCTGGACTTTTCAAACTTTGTATCAAACCACTGTTTCAGGGTGCGTATATTTTTCAAAATATTTTTCATGAATAGTGGGCAACTTAAGAAATGTTGGGGTGAAATTTCAGAATTTTTTGATCACTGTACATTTACTTCTGCATTTCTGAATTTCGGGAGCTGAAAATTACTTTTATCAGATACCAATCGACTGGCACTGTACCAGTCGACTGGTACCAGTCGACCAGAGGTCGACCGGGTGACTCTGTTTTGTGCTGAAATTGAAGTTTTATCTGTCCTTTGAACCCTGATTGGTCAAGGGAGTCGTTGGATGCAAGTTGACACGCAAGGAACATGATTGGTGCAATGATCCAAGGGGAGCAAGGCTTTAGGGGGAGCAAGCCTTTAACGGGTACATGTCTATCAAGGGATAGTAGATTCCATTATCCAAGGAGGAGAATTACTAGGGTCTATCTTGGCTTATCTGATGATTCATTCCTTGCTTGGATGTTGTCACTCCCTTTTGTGATTTTTGTCAAAAAGGGGGAGAAATAGATTAAGTTAGCTCTTAATCATGATTATGTGTTCTAAATTACATGAAATGTTGGTGCAATCTTTATATGCTTATCTTCATATGCCTCATATTCATGTATCATTATATTTAAAGACCTAACTTAAATGAGTTTGCCAAACATCAAAAAGGGGGAGATTGTTGGTGCAATCTTGCTCCAAGTAATTATGGTTTTCATGTTTGGCTAAACAAGTTTAAGTTAGGCAATGTGTTGTGTTCTAACTTGTGTGCCTTGAGTAAGCAGGAAAGTTCAGGTGGAAGACTTGGCAAGGGAAGTCCAAGAAGAGAGTCTTGGCAAAGGAAGTCCCGGAGGTGTGACCTCTTGGCAAAAAGGGAGACTTAGTATGACGAAGCCGATGGAAACACTTCAAGCAAGTGCAAGGATGAGGAGTCGTGGACTCGGAAGCATCCAAGAGAGGCACAAGGCTTGTGGAAGGTGTTTGAAGGCATGAGTCAAGACTAAGGGATGAAAAGGGAAGCTGAAATATGATTTCTCAGCTTCATCAGTCGACTGGTAAGTTGTCAGTCGACTGGGACCACAACCCACAACACACAGAGAATCGGGTCGACCCAAGGAGGGTCGACCAGTCGACTTCCAGTCGACTGGAATTGGTTCCAGTCGACCGGCCAGTCGACTGGTACTGTACCAGTCGACTGGAGGTTGACCGTTGCGAAGGCGGCGGAGGCACTCATTGCATATTTTGTAGCCGTTGAAGCCTATCAGTCGACTGGTAAGTGAGCAGTCGACTGGAGTCGCGGACGAAGATATAAAACCTAGTGTTTTATCTTGGAGAGGTTAAGGGCTTTCCTTGTGTACGAAGTGTGTGATTATTCTAGAGCTCTCCAAGCTTCACAACTCTCTCAATCTCCTCCTCCAAGCTTTCATTTCATTTGTAAGAGGAGGGAGATCATTGTGTTAGGGTTTCTCCACCTTCAAGTGTGATCTTGAGAAGGAGAAGTTCATAGTGAAGGGTTTGTGTGGTGTGTGTGGATCCTTGGATTAGTCACCTTGAAGAGGTGGATACCAAGTAAAATCAGTGAGTTAGCATTGATTTCTTTCCTACCTTCATATTTCTATTTGTATTGCTTCCGCTAACTTGTTTGTAGGAAAGAAAAATCAAAAGATAGCTATTCATCCCCCCCTCTAGCTAGGGCAAAGATCCTAACAGTTATTAGCCTATATTGCTCAGGGATTGTCCGAGGATTGTGGTGAGTTTTCTCCACCCACAAGGAGCGACTAGAGCTAGCCGGAGGTGCTCCGGGGAATCATCCACCGAAGGATTAGGGATTGTCCACCTTACGGACAGCTGTGGAATAGGAGTGTCATCTCCGAACCACGTAGATCGATTTGTGTTAGCATTGTTTTAGTTTTTGTTTAGTTTTTCCTCTTGTGTATGCTAACGTTGTAGGTAGAAAATCGAACGTTCACCCCCCCCTCTCTAGCTTCACGGTAAGATCCTAACAATTAGCATTGTTTTAACTTGCTACTTTCATTATTTCCACTGCGTTTACTCTCAATTGATATCCGAAAAAATTCGTAATCGATATTCACCCCCCCCCCCTCCCCTCTATCGATCACATCGATCTCACATGTGCTTCTTCAACATTAATATACTTGGTAGCTCACCCTAAAAGATTCTCAAAGCCTTTGGGGACAAGGGGGCTTTCTTACCATATATCGGAAGAAATCTCCGACCACAAGCCCTTGGGAGGAGGTATTGATTAATACATCCTATGTAGTTGTGGGTACATCCATGGCTATTTAATTGAACTCTTTTATGTATGCTCTTAAGGATTCCTTGGGACCTTACTTTAGAGCAAATAGATTCATGTTTGTCTTGTTATACCTCATGCTACTGGCAAAATTCTAGAAGAAAATCTTCTAGAATTCTTTGAAACTATTGATAGAACCATGGGAAAGCTGATCAAAGCACCTTTGGGTTGCACCAGAAAGGGTGATTAAAAAGACTCATCATTTTACTTTATCAGAGTACTGATGTTGTAGAGCCATATTTGCATTGATAAAAATAGCTTTGAAATGACGAGGTAAATTATCTTCTAGTATCTCAGTTGAGAAAGGAACTCCAAGCAGATTGCCAATCAGCAGCCGCCTTGCCTTTCTAAGAATCACATGACAAAGTACGACCGAAAGAGGACATCTCCATCCGATCAAATATGGCTTCATCTCTATCCTCTGAATGGAGGAAAGCTCACGGAAAAGGAAACTCCTGTGCTTGCCTTGGTGTCGTGTCTACACCTAGTGGAGGTGCAGTTGAAGTCGTCGGAAATTGAGAAGCAAAACCGCCAACCTACTACTGTTGTTGTGCCAGAGATTGTGGCTTTGCTAGTATCAAAAGTTCTAGGTCCTCCTGGGATAGCGTGATGGTAGTTGTTTTATTGTTATTGTTGCAAGAATTAGCTATTCTTCACCTCATAGATCAAGAAAAAATTCTCACAAACGGTGTCAAATTTGATTCTATCTGAGAACAATGAAGAGTGGAACAGCAACATATATTGAAGATGTTGACTAGAGGAGGACCACCAGCTTCAAAATAAGTGAATAAAAATACTCAAAAGAGAGCGTTATTCACAAGCCCAGAGGGGGTCCTTGGCAGATACATTCCGACGTTCAAGTCAGTAGCAAAAAGTGAAAAATTAGAATTGAGAACTAGAAGGGATGAAAACTCATACCTGCATTGTGGAGTAGAGACCCCTTTATATATGCAACACCCTTTAGCAACCTTCCACCATCAGGGTATCACATCAACCATAAGATGATTGTCAAGTCAATAGATTTTTTGTAAAAATTTTAGAAAAATAGATAGGCCAATGGGATACTGAGCATGTTAGTCAATTAATGTGGCAAGATAATGTAGTTCCAATTTTATGAAAGATTGGCTGATATGTGTGTTGTTGGGCTTATGGGCTCATTCATATGCTTTCATTGAAGGCCTAGCTATATCATAGTTAACTTGGAACTCAATCCATTAAAAAAATGGAGGCCAACCCCATGCACTACATGTGCTTGAGCCTAGTTTAGTTAAGTAGTTAGGCTTACTTTATATTGTAATGGGCTGCAAAATAAAGTTTACTGAGCTATGTTTGGCTTGAACTTGATCCAGCCTGAATTGATCGGATGTGTTACATTTGGCTAATCGATTGTGTTAACTGATCGGTTGTCATCATACTAACAGTTGGTTAATAATATACTTTAAACGGGTTGGCCGATGATAATAAGTTACAACTCTATGATAAGTCAACCCTAGGTCATTGAACATGCAAAGATGCATATAGAATTAAAGTCCATCGATGATTACTTGCACCCATTCGGCGGCATAGGTCGGCTAACCTGGCCAAACAAAGGTGCATGTTCAATTGGATAACCTAACTAGACCAGGTTAGCCGATCGGACATCATGGTTGGGGGGTGCAAAGTTGGTTGGTCTCTCTCTATTTAGGAATTAAATTTATTTCTTTAATGTCATGTATCACATCATTGATCATGTTAACCGTTTGACCTTGATTTTTCTTATCGTTTGACCATGGTCGGGCCCAACATCCGGATCAATTGTCAAGCCGCATATCCATTTTTATAAGAGTTGGCATCATTCTCAAGCAACATTCAGAAATCGCGTGAGATAATAAACAACTAATTTATATACAACGTGAAAAATCTTTCCGAGTAAATAGTGATAATCTTTTCAATGTGCGATCGGACACGCCGTCTCAAAATTGAGCATTGCTTTCCTTTCTGGAAACGATTTCCTTGAATTCAAAGATCAAACTTTGAACAACATCCAGGTGAACTGGTGGCAACAAAGCATGCAGCGTTCCATTTCTTCCATTAAACGTTAGATTTTTCCAATATGCTAACAAAATGGTCGGTAGAGTATTCCAAGAATTCGTCAGGAGCATTCGTCCGACTACTTCTCCTCGAGTAATCTACAAATTTGTCAGCAAAGTACAGGAGAAAAGGACCATGAGATTTCGTGAACGAGAAGGAAAGGCGGCTTCCCCGCGTATAAAGTTAAACCCTACCTTCTCTCTGCTTCAGGCACATCGGAAATGGCGGCGACCATTCGAGCAATCCTTCTTGTAGCAGCAATGGCGATGGTGGTGCTCTTGCCGGCCGGCACGAGGGCGCAGTTCAACTCCTGCACGCCTGTCATCTTGAGGTTGACGCCCTGCCTTGCCTACATCACTGGCAACGTCTCCACCCCATCAAGCCGATGCTGCTCGCAGTTCGCGTCGGCCGTGCAGTCCGACCCGCAGTGCATCTGTGTCCTCATCACCTCCGGCATCCCTGCCGCCCCCTCCTTCGGGATCACCGTGAACCAGACGCAAGCGTTTGGGCTCCCCGGCGCCTGCAACGTCCAGTTTCCTTTGAGCCAGTGCAACTGTAAGATAATTAAGCTCCTCCTCCTTGTCTGATCTTATATATATTAACATGCCATGGACTAATTAATCACTGCAGTTAATGCTCCGATGGCATCGCCGCCGATATCATCGCTGCCATGATATCGGATCAGATAATTAATCACTATAGAACGCGGTCGAAGTCGGTCTGCCTTTGCTGATGTCTCTGCTGGCGGCGGCGGTGTATCCTCTGGTTGCCTTTTGAGACTGCAGTCGTTTCTGCGATATTGCGATATCTATTTTATGTTATTGTTCGGTGGTGTTGTCATCTTCATTTTTGTACCGGTTTTGGTCGATGAAGGCATGAGCCTGAATAAATATGTACTTTCATTCTTTTTCATGTTGGAATAAATATGCAATTATTAATTCATGGCGAGCCCTTCCTTATTAATTGCTCAAATTGGAAAGTGGACAGGTTTTGAAGTTCAGCAATTTAACAAAAGACGTACTTAAGAATAGGTATTTATTAAAAGATGTATCATAGTTTTATTTTCACCAAAAGACGCACTTATTATAGTGAACTTCCTCTTATACCCCTCCTGTTATCTATTGCCTTTCTCTTTCACTCTCAGTAATAAATTCTGAGACATCAGCACATGCAACGTGACTTAATTACTGACTTTTATTTTAAAATAATATATTATGGAGTCGGCGTTAAATTAAAAAACGTAGGGTAACAATTGAAAAAATATTTCACTTAAAAAATTTCTCATCAAACGTGATTTAAAAATATAAATAAATAATTTTTATTTTTATTAATAAAAATTAATATATTAAATAATATTTAATAAATATATTAATGTATAAAAAGTTTTTTTTGAAACAAACGGTTGGATTTAAAAATATAAATAAATGATTTATCTATTTGATTAATAGAAATTAATGTATTAAATAATATTTAATAAATATATTAATGTATAAAAATTTTTTTGAAAAAACTGACCATGGGCCTGAAATAAAAATATTTCAGGCCCAGCGTGGGCCTGAAATTTTTTATTTCAGGCCCACGTTGGGCCTGAAATATTTTGATTCAAGCTCGACGTGAACTCAAATTTTTTTTCTATTTTAAAAATATATTAATATATAAAAAACCTATCAAAACACTTAATTTCAGATTCAAACGCAGGGCCTGAAGTCATCCCAAGAGGGTCTGAAGTCAAATAACTTCAGATCCTATAAATAATTAATTTAATAAATAATAATTAAACATAAAAAACATTGTTAATATTAAAAAATTTTCAGTGTCCTTTGGCCTGAAGTCATCCGACTTCAGGCCTAAGGAGGGCATGAAGTCTGATGACTTCAGGCCCAAGGAGGGTCTGAAGTCTTATGACTTCATGCCCTCCATTATTAAATATAAAAAAAATTATAAATAATATAATATATAATTACATACTATTTATAATTTTTATAAAAAATATAATATATAATTACATAATAATAAAATGCTATAGGAGTGGTTTAGATATATCAGTGAGTTTTGAGCAAAACTCACTGATAGACCTACCATATTTGGAATTCTAAAAACTCTATATTAGTAGACATGGTTGAGCTAGGAGATGAGATTTTGGGTGCCGAAACCTCTAATCATGCTGTATCACCAATGCTATAGGAGTGGTCACTGATGGACCTACTATATTTGGAATTCTGAAAACTCTATATCAGTAGACAGGGTTGAGCTAGGAGATGAGATTTTAGGTGCCGAAACCTCTAATCTTGTTGTATCACCAATGCTATAGGAGTGGTTTAGGTATATCAGTGAGTTTTGAGCAAAACTCACTGATGGACCTAACATATTTGGAATTCTGAAAACACTATATCAGTAGACAGGGTTGAGCTAGGAGATGAGATTTTGGGTGCCGAAACCTCTAATCTTACTGTATCACCGATGCTATAGGAGTGGTGTAGGTCCATCAGTGAGTTTTGCTCAAAACTCACTAATATACCTAAACCACTCCTATAGCATTGGTGATACAGCAAGATTAGAGGTTTCGGCACCCAAAATCTCATCTCCTAGCTCAACCCTGTCTACTGATATAGGGTTTTCAGAATTCCAAATATGGTAGGTCCATCAGTGAGTTTTGCTCAAAACTCACTGATATACCTAAACCACTCCTATAGCATTGGTGATACAGCAAGATTAGAGGTTTCGGCACCCAAAATCTCATCTCCTAGCTCAACCCTGTCTACTGATATAGAGTTTTCAAAATTCCAAATATGGTAGGTCCATCAGTGAGTTTTGCTCAAAACTCACTGATATACCTAAACTACTCCTATAGCATTATATTATTATGTAATTATATATTATACCTTTTTTATAAAAATTATAAATAATATGTAATAATATTATACTTTTTATAAATTTTTTTTATATTTAATATTGGAGGGCCTGAAGTCATCAGACTTCGAGCCCTCCTTAGGCCTGAAGTCGGATGACTTCAGGCCAAAGGGCACTGAAATTTTTTTAATATTAACAATATTTTTTTATGTTTAATTATTATTTATTAAATTAATTATTTATAGGATCTGAAGTTATTTGACTTCAGACCCTCCTGGGATGACTTCAGGCCCTGCGTTTAAATCTGAAATTAAATGTTTTGATAGATTTTTTTATATATTAATATATTTTTAAAATAGAAAAAAAAATTGAGTTCACGTCGGGCCTGAATCAAAAGATTTCAGGCCCAACGTGGGCCTGAAATAAAAATATTTCAGGCCCAGCGTGGGCCTGAAATCAATAAAATTCAGGCCCAAGGTTAGTTTTTGTTAAAAAAAAATTTATACATTAATATATTTATTAAATATTATTTAATATATTAATTTCTATTAATCAAATATAAAAATCATTTATTTATATTTTTAATTCTACTATCTTTATAAAAATCATTTATTTATATTTTTAATGCGCCTATCTTTATAGCAAAACTCACTGATAGACCTAAACCAATCCTATAGCATTGGTGATACAGCAAGATTAGAGGTTTCGGCACCCAAAATCTCATCTCGTAGCTCAACCCTGTCTACTGATATAGGGTTTTCAGAATTCCAAATATGGTAGGTCCATCAGTGAGTTTTGCTCAAAACTCACTGATATACCTAAACCACTCCTATAGCATTGGTGATACAACAAGATTAGAGGTTTCGGCACCCAAAATCTCATCTCCTTGCTCAATCCTGTCTACTGATATAGAGTTTTCAGATTTCCAAATATTGTAGGTCCATCAGTGAGTTTTGCTCAAAACTCACTGATATACCTAAACCACTCCTATAGCATTGGTGATACAACAAGATTAGAGGTTTCGACACTCAAAATCTCATCTCCTAACTCAACCCTGTCTACTGATATAGAGTTTTCAGAATTCCAAATATGGTAGGTCCATCAGTGAGTTTTGCTCAAAACTCACTGTTATACATAAACCACTCCTATAGCATTGGTGATACAGCAAGATTAGAGGTTTCGACACCCAAAATCTCATCTCCTAGCTCAACCCTGTCTACTGATATAGAGTTTTCAGAATTCCAAATATGGTAGGTTCATCAGTGAGTGAGTTTTGCTCAAAACTCACTGATATACCTAAGCCACTCCTATAGCATTGGTGATACAGTAAGATTAGAGGTTTCGGTACCCAAAATCTCATCTCCTAACCCTGTCTACTGATATAGAGTTTTTAGAATTCCAAATATGGTAGGTCCATCAGTGAGATTTGCTCAAAACTCACTGATATACCTAAACCACTCCTATAGCATTTTATTATTATGTAATTATATATTATACCTTTTTTATAAAAATTATAAATAATATGTAATTATATATTATACTTTTTATAAAAAAAATTTTATATTTAATAATGGAGGGCTTGAAGTCATCAGACTTCAGGCCCTCCTTAGGCCTGAAGTCGGATGACTTCAGGCCTAAGGGCACTGAAATTTTTTTAATATTAACAATATTTTTTATGTTTAATTATTATTTATTAAATTAATTATTTATAGGATCTGAAGTTATTTGACTTCAGACCCTCCTGGGACGACTTCAGGCCCTGCGTTTGAATCTGAAATTAAGTGTTTTGATAGGTTTTTTTATATATTAATATATTTTTAAAATAGAAAAAAAAATTGAGTTCATGTCGAGCCTGAATCAAAAAATTTCAGGCCTAATGTGAGCATGAAATAAAAAATTTTAGGCCCACGCTGGGCCTGAAATAAAAATATTTCAAGCCCAGCGTGGGCCTGAAATCAATAGATTTCAGGCCCACGATCAATTTTTTTCAAAAAAAATTTATATATTAATATATTTATTAAATATTATTTAATATATTAATTTATATTAATCAGATCTAAAAATTATTTATTTATATTTTTAAATCCAACAGTTTATTTCAAAAAACTTTTTATACATTAATATAATTATTAAATATTATTTAATATATTAATTTCTATTAATCAAAAATAAAAATTATTTATTTATATTTTTAAATCACGTTGGATGAGAAATTTTTTAAGTGAAATATTTTTTCAATTTTACCTTACGTTTTTTAATTTAGCGCTGATTCCATAATATATTATTTTAAAATAAAAGTCAGTAATTATGTCACGATGCATGTGCTGACGTCTCAGAATTTATTACTAAGAGAGAAAGAGAAAGGCAATAGATAACAGGAGTGGTATAAGGGGAAGTTCACTATAATGAGTGCGCCCTTTGGTGAAAATGAAACCATGGTACGCCTTTTGGTAAATACCTATTCTTTGGTACGCCTTTTGGTAAATTGTCGTTTGAAGTTTGGTCCGAGTCAATGTGCCGACATGTGATGAGTCAATCTAACTTTGAATGCTATCAGCCATTGAGTCACTTGGGCTTGCTAGCTATGGGGATGAGCATAGCCCAATATGGATTTACACGAGTCATGCATTTAGCACGATATGGCAAAAACTCATGCTCACTAAGACCTAAATATAGATGATAAAAGACGATTTGTTCATCTCTAGTGCCCTCATCAATTCGTCTCAGGGTTAACACGGAAGAGATAAATCACGGAGACTACTAGTCCGGATGATGCGCCTAGCGCATGTGGAGGACGAACACATTGACTTTATCAGATTTTGACCACTAGATCTCATGACGATAATATTCATATACTAACTATCAGTTCATTCTATGAAACTATAACCTAAGTATAAGGATGTTGGGGGTGGTGGATGTAAGTTGGGCAATGAGTATGGATGTAAATGAGTCCTGCTGAATTAAATAGTATGTTGTTCAAACTTATTTAATAACATAATCGAGTCAAACATGAAAATTTCCTAAGCATGAATTGTTCTTCACACATGAGTCAAAATAACTCATGCTATTCTAATTCAGGATCTTGTAATCGATATATAGCAAAAATTTACAAAAAAGACAAATTATGGAAGCAAAATAAACACTTAAGGCACCATAACTCTTTCTATAACCTTAGAATTCAAATATGTTATCAACACATAGATAATAACTAATAAGTGAGTTAATAAATTTCTACGCATAATTGTCAAAGTGAGAGAAGTGTCAGGGAAGGGAGAGTAAATAGCACGCATCGCATTTAAAAACCAATTTTCTTATTTTCAAAGATAAGAAGCAGAAACATAATACCAAGACAACTTTATTTTTACTTAGTTTACCATTTCAGACTGCTAGTTCAAGGATTACGATCATTATGTTAGTGTAAAGAGCATCAGTTTTAAACAATCAACTTCTAGTATTTCGATGTTTGACAATATACCATGGCCTAGTCAAAGTGATCAAGGGTTAAGCCAAATATGACCTGATATTGGGTAGGGTAAACTCAGGTTTGATCAGTTTGACAAAGGGTTAGCCAAACAGGACCTGATATTTGGCAGAGACAATATACCATGGTCTGGTCATAGTGATCAAGGGTTAAGCCAAACAGAATCTGATGTTTGGTAGGGTAAACCCAGGTTTGATCAGTTTGACAAAGGGTTAGCTAAATAGGACATGATATTTGGCAGAGTGAATAGTACCCAGAGTTGATCAGATTGACCAAGAGATAAGCCAAACAGGACTCAATGTTTTACAGAGTTACTAAATCCATATTTGGTCAGATAGACCAAGGACTGAGTCAAACAGGACTTGATGTTTGGCGAAGAGAAGCCTAGTCTGGATTATGATGAATAGAAAAGAAGTCCTTATCGAGGAATGAAATCCTGGTGAGTGATGTTGTGTCCTAGTGAGTGAAGCTAGGTGGATGAAATCCTGGTGAGTAAAGCTGGGTCCTAGTAAGTGAAGCTAGGAGGATAAAACCTTGGTGAGTGAAGCTAGGCACGAAGTCCTGGTACGGGAAATTGGGTACGAAGACCTGATTGAGGGCTGGACACCGAAGACCTGACCGAGGGTTGGGCACAAAGTCCTGGTTCGGGGAATTGGGCACGAAGTCCTAGTCATAAATTGGGCACGAAGACCTGGCTGAGGGTTGGGCACCGAAGTCCTGGTTCGAGGAATTGGGCATGAAGTCCTGGTCGAGGATCGGACAAAAGGCATAGTCGAGCGAGGACTACAGACATCAGTAGAGACGGGTCGAGGATTGGATGTCTCGAGATCCGGGAGTCTCGGAGGCTGAGCAAAAGTCCAACTGGGCGTCCCCGTTGGCAAAGGGTAACTTCTCCATAGTGGAGTAGGTGAGGACATGTTCCTTGAAAAAGGGAACAGTAGGTGTCTGTTCGACCTAGTATTTCATTTGAAATCCAAAGTCAGAACCAGACAACTCTGGTTGTCAATCATTAAGTCTAAGGATTATTTGTTTTGTCTTGTGTTTATTTGTCTTGCAGGAACCTGGAGTTGGAGGCATGATAGGAGAGCAAACGCAAGAGAACAAGGTCCTGGGAAAGGGCTTCCCAGGTGCCTGAAAGGATTCAGTCGCCCGAGAACCTAGGCGCCTGAATGGTATCAGGCGCCCCAGAAGAGGTTCTTCCAGCAGTTGTGCCATGTCATCTTCAGGCGCCCCATGAGCTTCCAAGCGCCTTGGATGCAAGTTTTATCTCTGTGTCGAGTTCGCTAGTTCAGATCAGGTTTAACTGCTTGTGAGGCACCCCATAAGCTATCAAGCGGCCGAGAACCATGTGTAAAAGGGGATTCGACCCCTCAGCTCAGAACATCAACATTCACATCTGCTTACTCATTCTGTGCAAAGGAAAAGTGCTGAGACAATGCTCTGCGACCAAGGAGGCTCCAGGAGGAAGTGTGCGACGCTTCGGTGTTTCGGATTGGTCGGGATAGTCATCTTTAGTTTGGTTTGCTTTCACATACAGTTGTAATTCTTTATATTTTTGTGCTTATATTTAAACTGTAAGACGGGTTTCTCCACCTCTAAAAATTCCGGAAAGGAGACCACTAGTGGACGGGTGCTATCCGTAATTATGCCTTGGACATACTGACCCTGGGGGTTGGGAACCATGTAAATCCCGTGAGTTATTGTTGTATGTTTTTCTTACTTAATATTCCACTTCGTACTAACACTCCGATAGCAAGAACGAATAGACGACGAATTTTCGTGAAAAGAATACAAGTCGATATTCACCCCTCCTCTATCGATGCCATCGATCCCACAATTCATATCAGAGCAGGTGGCTCTAATCGGACTCACCGCCGAAGGAGTAAGAAGTCCAGAAATTAAGGGGGAGTCAAGGGTGAAAGAGGTATATTTATCTTATAATGTCTAATTGTAAATTTCACATAATTGGTTTCAAGTGTAGGGAGAGAGGGCACTATATAAACCAGTGTCCTACTCGTAAGTCTCTTATGTCACCATTGACGGCAACGGAGGTACCAACGGCAAGAGCCCGGAGGGACAAGAACCACATCATGCGTTTTAAGTGTCAAAACTAATGCACTACAAGAACCAGTGTCCAGACTGGAGGATAAGCGTGCCCAAAATTCCAGGAAATTAGAAAAAGGTAAAGAAGGTATGAAATTTTAATTCTTACAGAAATATTCCTGTCAACTTAGATTCAAATGTATATGATAATTTTCTTTTCAAAAATACCCCTATGCATGAAAACGTAACATTTAATTTTTCGGGTAAATTAGATTTTTTTTATATAGTAAGCTAAATGTCTTGCATGATAAATTAGTTAGTAATTGTATTAAATCAAACATTGATAATGGTAGAATATTGAATATTAATTCCTTAATCTTTAATATTAATGCTATAATTTTACAAATTAATTCTAATATTTTTAATAAGTATAATAATTTTGAAAATAACTTTATTAATTCTGAAGATAATAATCAAACCTTAATTAATAATTCTAAAGATAATAATCAAACCTTAATTAATAATTCTAAAGATAATAATCAAACCTTAATTAATAATTCTGAAGATAATAATCAAACCTTAATTAATAATTTTGTAGATAATACTGAAACTTTAATTAATAATTCTCAGGATAATTCAAATAACCTTGAAGATAATTATTAATTCTTAATTAATTATTCTACTTATTTTGAAGATAATGGCATGCTTAATTAGTAATCCTGAAAATTATTCTACTTATTTTGATAATAATGATACAAATTTAAATTTTATTAATTGTGAATATAACTCTAAAGACGAAGAAGAATATGATTCTGAAGATAAAGATGAATTTATAAAACGTGAATGTATTATTAAAAAAGCATATAAGAATTCAAATAAAATAGAAGTATTAAATAAAATTGAAAACTTAAAATCCAAAGAAATAATAGATGAAACCAAATTTTTTGAATTAATAAAAATGATACAATTAGACCCAAAATTACTATTCAATTCTTAAAAACATAAATCATAATTAATCTCAATTCTTAAAAGCTTAAATCTTAATTAATCACTATTCTTAAAAACTTAAATTTTAATTAATCACAATTCTTAAAAATTTAAATCTTAATTAATCACAATTCTTAAAAACATAAATCTTAAATTCAAATTAAACTCTTAAAAACTTAAATTTTAATCATAAATCTTAAAACTTAAATTTTAATTAGTCACAAATTCAAATGTTATATTAAATCTTAAAATCTTAAATATTAATAATCTAAATATCAAATTCTAATAATTCTTAAAAATTTTAAAGCTAATTGAATAAATCATAAATTTTAATTAACAATTCAACTTTAATTAGAAACTCAATTCTTAATTCAAAATTCAAATCTATGAACTAAATTTAAATTGATTACCTTCAATTATGAAACTAAGTAAAATTCTACCCAACTGAAATATTCAACTTAATAATAATAAATATGTCAAAATGGGTTGATATATTCGTGGGTTCACAAGTTTCATACCAAATCGAGAATTTGATATTTTATTCGAAATCTAATTAAAATGATTTGACTTGATTGATACATGCGTAATTGTCATGCTCATGCATCTATTTATTTTTCTTCACATATATTTGTTATATCATTCATGCTAGTTTACTTCTCGCTTAATCTAGAATGGCTAGATAGGAAAATGATTAGTTGACACTTGCCTAACATAGTACCAGGGTGGGGGCGAGATCAGGGGCGGATCTAGGATATTAGTTTAGTGTTGGTAAATTATCGCTAATGCTAGCAAACATGTTGCGAAGGGTGTCTCCTTTGGTCTAGTTTTGGCAGCAAACTTTGCAGCTCTCCGATTTGCAAACTGTGTCATTGTGTATCTTGCCTTTTTTTTCATCATCTACCTAATTATTTTTCTTATACTTGTATGGAAAACAAAACATGAAAAGAAGTGGATCAACATGTATTTTACTTTCGGCATATCGTAGATGTTTGTTATGCTGTTCAATTAGGAAAAAAACAAATATTAAAGAAGAGAATCATAACATTAAAGATGATTTTGATGCTAAGGACACAATAAAGTAACAGCTAGGTTTATCAATAGAAAAAGAAACTAAATGTAAAAAATTAGTATTTTTATTCAATAATGTATTTGAAGTATAATGAAATTTTTTTAAGAATTTAGGATTGTAAAATAAAAATATCAATTAGTAATATGCATCAAAGAGTAACATTTTTTAGTTATCTCATGATCTATCTTTATTTTTTTTCTAGGATATGTAAAATTATTGTTTATAGTATGTTTTTTGGGTCTCGCCCAGTGTAGGCAACTGCCCACACTGGGCATGAGTTGGCTCCACCCCAGGGCGAGATGATAGTACATTGGGGAAGCTTGGTCTAGAAAGTCAAGATAGCTAGGTAAGGAGTACCCGACTTGGTCGACCTTGCTAAGTGGAACTAGCCGAAGCTACCTCGCCACATCCTAAACTAGTTAGACCAGAGTTTCTCAAAAAGTAAATCGAAAGTATCATTTCTTTAAAAGGCTTTGTCTAAGGAAAGAGTTGTTGTTCTGATAACCAAGAAGGCCCCTGTGCCTCGCCAAGACCTAGAAGCCAATTATTGAAATTTACATTTAAGTTACTAATTGTTAAACTTAAATCTAACTCAAGGTCAAATAATCTATAAAATTAAATTGAGAAAAATTATTCAAGCATCTCACAACACCCATAAGGCAATCATGCTTATTTGTATTGTGACACTTAGAATGAGTGAGATGATAAGGACTAATCAATTGATAAATATTTTCAAAAAAATTTAGAATATTTTCTTAAAAATCTTTTTTTTAAAAATACGGATTAAACATAATAATATTTTAATGAATTTCATGCATGATTGTGTGTACCTATAAATATATTTCAAAAATTATATATCTTTTCGAAAGTTGTTTAACCTACACTTAGACACAAACCTTCTAGGTCAACACTAAAGTCTCTTAAGACACTTAGGTAGAGTTCATTATAGTTAACAAGGATAGCCAGAAGGTGCCAGGTTCAGGGGGAGTCTATGTTTTGCCATATTTTTTAACAATACTTTTGAAAATTATTTTTCAAAAATTATTCTTTTCAAAAATTTATCTCTTTCAAAATGGTTTTTACTTAAAAAATATTATTTCTTTCAAAATGCTTTTCCAAAAATATTTTTCAAAAATTTATTATGTCTTTCAAAATATTTTTCTAAAAATACTTCTTCAAAAATTATTATATTTTTTCAAAAATATTTTTCTAAAATATGATTTAATTGCTCTTATGATTTGGATAAACTCTAAAGACACATAGGAAGTTTTGCTTATGATCTGTAAGGATTGCTAAGATTATGCCAGACTTAGGGGGAGTCTCAATCAAAATAACAATTCGTCCTTTAATTTATGATTACATTAAAATCTTTCTTACAATTTTTTTGTAATTCTTGTCATTTGAATCAAACCCTAAGACTCAAAGGAAGATTAACTTATGGTCAACAAGTTTCTAAGGACTGTGTTAGGTTTGGGGGAAGGTTCAAATAAAAAGAACCATTAGAAGTTTCAAAAATACTATATTTAGAAAAAAAATTATTATCTTTTCAAAATACTTTATTTTTGAAAATACAATATTTTCATTTTACAAAACATATTGTGCAAAACTTTTATCTTTTGAATATTTTTGAAAATCTTTAAAAAATTACTTAAGTTTGAAAAAATCTCCAAGAAACATAGGAAAGTTTTCCTTGTTGTTAACAAGGTTTCCTAGGATTGTGTCAGATTGGGGAGGAATCCAAATCAAGAAATTTATTATTTTCCAAAAATTAAGTATGTATATTGAAAATACTTTATCTTGATTGAAAAATCTCTATGACACATAGAAATAGTATCCTTATAGTTAAAAAGGGTTCCTAGGATTATGTCAGATTGCGGAGGAATTCAAACTAAGAAATTTATTTTTTAAAAATTAAATACATATATTGAAAATGCTTTATCTTGATTAGAAAAACTCTAAGACACATAGGAAATTTTCTTGTGGTCAACAAGATTTTTAGGATTGTGTCAGATTTAGAGAAATTCAAACCAATAAAGTATATATCTTTTCAAATTATAGTCAAGTACTTAGCGTCTATTAAATATTTTTTGATAAAGGTACTTGATTTTGATTAATAAAAAAAAGGGAGGATTTTTGAAAATTATGTTTTCTTTAAACTTAAATATTTTAAAAAATTATATAGTTGGTGCAAATTTTAAATTAAAATCTTTATTATTGCCTTATATTTCTTTTTTATGTCTCCCAAAGGGGGAGAGAGTACCTTAAGTTAGATTTGTTTTCGATTTCTCCCAAGTATTGACCTAAAACCCTTAGACCAAAACCTAACTTAAGATTATTGTCAAACATCAAAAAGGGAGAGATTGTTGGTGCAAAGTGTTAGGATGTATACTATAAGCCTAGCTTTTGTATGAACATCTATTTTAGAATAAGAATCACAATGGTCATGTGTTTGTATTGTTGGATCGAGAAAACACGATGGGGGGGGGGGTGAATATCGTGAAAATGTTTCGGATTAGAAGTTAAGAGAATACGCAGCGAAAATTAACACAAACACACAGAACTCAAGGATTTTTACTTGGTTCGGAGTTGCGGTCGGCTCCTACTCCAAGGCCCACGGTCCTTGACCGTTTACTGCGGGCAATTCTATAATGCGCAAAGTTTTACAAAGAATTGTACAATTATAGTGCAGTAAAAAAGAACAGGTTTACTCTTCGTTACCGACGCCTGGTGTGGATCGTACTTCGGTGCGGTGGGTCGTCGTCGGCGCTTAGAATCTCGAGATCGGAGGTTTCTGGAGCAGAGCTGTAGCGACCCGCCTTCTCTGCCTTAGACGGATCGTTACTTTTATCTACTTCTCGACTCTAATGCACGACTAAAAATGCGGAACTTTCTTTTTTCTCTCTTTTTTTTTTCTTCCTTCTCCTTTTTTTTCAAAAAAAAAAAACAAAACAACTTTCATTTTATTTGCTTTGCCAAGATTTGACCCCTAGACCTCTTAGTTGTAACACTAAAGCACTAACCAGCTGCTCTACACAACTTCTCTTTAATGGTACCAGTCGACTGCTATATAGCAGTCGACTGATACCAGGTGACTGACCTTTTGTAGTTACCTGGTGCATCGAACAGAAGCTACTGTTCGATAGGGCAGGTGACTGGTACTGTACCAGTCGACTGATGCGTCTGAAAACCTGAATTTCAAATTCGAAGCCTTGTTTCAAAACTCCACCAAACATATAGTTTCACACCATACAAAAGCCACAACACCATTTCTATAGTCTATACTAGTTTCCTAAACATTTTAGCCAATCAAAACAACTTCATAAACTCGAAATTAGGACTTTTACGAGATTTAGCAAGTCATGAAAATCTATTTAAACTTTTATGCTAGAGTTTGTACCAAACTTAACTTCTAACCATTTAAATTCATTCCCCAAGGTTCTATAACATCACTAAAGCATTATGGAATATGAATGCAACTTTTCTAAGCATAATTGAGCAATAAAACTTAATTCAAAAGGGAAACTAGCACTATCTTGGCACATGCATCAATAACTCCAACAAAGTATCAATATTCTAAACTACTCATACTTCTACTCATCCAATGCAATCATAATGATATGTATGCTAAATGAAATGACATGGAATCTTTACTCGTGGTTTTAAGACATGCAAAATATCTCAAACGCAATTACTTGGATAAACTCCATGTGGTTTAACTTAAACTAATCATCTATAGCAATTGTCCTTTTAGCTCTTTATTCATCTTGTCCCAAGGACCTCTCCAAGGTTAGCCACCACACACACGTCACTCAGCACCGTCTTGTCGCTTTCCTTCAGAATTTCTTGCCTTTACCTTTACCTGCAGTAAGAGGAAATGCAACTAATAAGCAAAAAGCTTAGTAAGTACTATCTAGCTCACAAAAATCTCGAAATGTGCAAACATGCTTTTTCAAACAATGGAAAAATCACATGGGATACTTTTATGCTTAAAAGAAACACTAAAACATGTATATCTCAAAGACATGCATACTCAAGCATTTATAAGTCTTAACTTACTTTTCTTGGCTTATCTTGAAACTTTAGCAATTCTTAAGCTTAGATCTTTCTTTAACTTTTTAGAGAACTTCTTAAACTTTAGAAAACTTTGCTAAAGCATATACTTGAAAATAATAACTCACTTGGATCCACTTAAGACGTAAGTACCATCTCATGCGCGTTCCCTAAAAGGTTGGGGTAGCGAGCCACCAATCCTAATAGAGCAGACCTTGGTCTACCAGGGCCAAGACCTTGGAATTGGACACCTGGATTTCTTTAACGACGCCCTTGGACGCCGGGTACTGGCCTTGGAAAATAAAATACTTACTTTACTTATTTTGAATGCCTTGGTATTTTTACGAGCACCTTGTGTGCTCAAATCCCTAAGTCTTGACTTTTGGGGATTTCTTAAGGCCTTGGCCTTTTCTTTTCTTATCTTTATCTTCTTTTCTTTTCCTATCGCTTTCTTAGACCCTAAACTCATATAGGGAAATTAATTAACTCATACAAGCATGAATTAAACTAGGGTTACATGCATAAATCACAATCTAATGGAAAAATCGCATTTTTAACTTTCTAACGGGAAAAACTTGCGGAAAAACCACCTCTTACCGCAGGTGAGCAGTACTTACATTGATATCTTGGACTTACAACCAAAATTGACGTCGGAGGTTCCGGAGAAACTCGGAGTCTCGGAGATTTCGTCGCGCTCACGCGTTCCTCTCGTCGTGGGGATTCCGAATATTGGAAGATCTCTCGGAAGAGAGCCTTGGCCGGCCCTCTAGGGCTTGGTGTGGTGTCGCCCAAGAGAGGAGAGGGGAGGGGCGGCGTGAGCTTGGGCGAGGGAGAGGGTTTGAGAGAAATAAAATTTTCTCTCTTTAATTATCTATTTATACTTATGGGGGCGAATTTACCTAATTATACCTTATCTATTGTTTCGCTCAATCTGTTTCAACAAAACAAACCAGCACAGCTGGTCCGCCCAGTCGACTCTTACAGCGTGGGTGGAGGGTTCGATTCCCACCCACGCGATTTTCTGTTTATAACCCTTTTTGCCACTTTCGTTTACGGAAAAATTCCATAAAAATATCCATAAATTTGGAATAAATTCTAAGATATTTCTAAAATTAGTTTCGAGAATTTTCGGGCGTTACAAGAGCGCTTGAGTCGAAGAGCGTAGAGACGTTTGAAAAGTTGATGTCGAAGCCTTGGGGGTCGAGCCCCTTTTATATCCCTCTTGGGGGCGCCCGGGACGCTGGGGGCGCCTGACACGTGCCTTCAGATCCGAGAACCCTCATTCGAAGCTCGGTCAGAGCTTATCCCTCCAGAATCGGGCTCAGAGCTGACGGGGGTGCCCGGGACACTGGGGGCACCCAGGACACTGGGGGTCCCCCGGTTGACTTGGTCTGCTGGCTTCTCAGCTGAATTCACTTGAATCGCTTCGTTGGCTTGGACCCAGGGCGCCCGAGGCATCCAGGGTGTGCGGGACCATCAGGGTGCCCGGGAGGTTGAGGGCACTCGGCCCAGTGAGCTTCCGAAGTGATTCTTGCTCAACTTGTTTGGCTTTGACCTTGGGGGCGCCCGGGACCTCCAGGGCGCCCTGCCCAGCTGCTGCCCCTCTCCTTTGGGGCGTTCTGAGCTGCAGAAACTCATTCCTTCAGTCTTGCATCCAGGGTTAGTCACAACAAACAAAGCAAGAAATCATAGGTTTATACAACCTTAGCTGTCTTGGTTCTGACTTCGGGTCTCCCAAATGGAACCCTAGGTCAAACCGACGCCTACTGTTCTCTCGGCGGGGAACACATCCTCACATACTCCTCTCAGGAGAGTTTACCTTTTTCCAACTGGCTCCTCCGATTGGACTTTTGCCCAGCAGTCCTTCGCCAGGTGCCTAGCAGCCCTTAGCCAGGTCTTCAGTACCAAGCTGTCCTTCGCCAGGTGCCTAGCAGTCCTTCGCCAGGTCATCAATTCCTGGCAGTCCTTCGCCAGGTGCCTAGTAGCACTTTGCTAGGACTTTGTTTCCTAGCAGTCCTTCGCCAGGTGCCTAGCAGCCCTTCGCCAGGTCTTCAATTCCTGGCAGTTCTTCGCCAGGTGCCTAGCAACACTTTGCTAGGACTTTGTTTCCTGGCAGTACTTCGCCAGGTGCCTAGTAGCCCTTCGCTAGGACTTTGTGTTGGTGCAGACAGCACCCAAGTCGAACCTAGGGTTTGATAATGGCAAAGGGTTCAAAAGTTAAGATGTTATTTTTATCTAACATGTTACTTGAGTGTACAGATTGAAGTCCTAGCGAAGGACTGCTAGGCACCTAGTGAAGGACCGCTAGGCATCGAAACCCTAAGACCTGGCGAAGGGCTGCTGGGTACCTAGCGAAGGGCTGCTAGGAGTCGAAGACCTAGCGAAGGAATGCCAGGCACCAGGCGAAGGACTGCTTGGTAACAAAGCCCTAGCGAAGAAATGTTAGGCACCAGGCGAAGGACTGCTTGGTAATAAAGCCCTAGCGAAGGACTGCTAGGCACCAGGCAAAGGGCTGCTTGGTAACAAAGCCCTAAAGCCCTAGCGAAGGAATGCTAGGCACCAGGCGAAGGACTACTTGGTAACAAAGCCCTAGCGAAGGAATTCTAGGCACCAGGCGAAGGACTGCTTGGTAATGAAGACCTGGCGAAGGACTGCTAGGCACCTGGCGAAGGACTGCTAGGCACCTGGCGAAGGACTGTTGGGCAAAAGTCCAATCGGAGGAGCTGGTTGGCAACAGGTAAATTCTCCTGAGAGGAGTAGGTGAGGACGCGTTCCCCGTCAAGGGAACAGTAGGTGTCGGTTCTGTTAGTAATATGAGAGAAGTGTCCTAAGGCAATCACCTTATGATTGTAAACATTTATTTTAATAAATGAATATTCACTATTTGAGTATACATGTCTATGTATTTGATCGGGATCTTAAACTCATTTACTGAATGTCCACAATACAATTCACAGCATGAGAGAATTTGTGATGAATTCACAACTAGTGATTATCTCTACATGTGCAATTGTGAAGTATTGAAATTGTCCCTAGTCGACGAATTGATAAATAAGGACACTATCAATTCGGTTGAGACTAGCATGGGTTATTCTCTAATCAGCTGATTCTCACTGGCTGGTGATATTGGGATGTCCGGAGATAAACATGAATGCTAGTTAAGGGAACTAGTTTATTGGAGTGACTGGCTGTAAAACTTC
Organism: Boesenbergia rotunda; assembly: GCA_024364735.1. Taxonomy (NCBI): domain Eukaryota; kingdom Viridiplantae; phylum Streptophyta; class Magnoliopsida; order Zingiberales; family Zingiberaceae; genus Boesenbergia; species Boesenbergia rotunda. The sequence continues at coordinate 14,686 of JAGFNQ010009281.1, read as the reverse complement.
ACATGGTAGTCTACATATAGACATGTCAGTGAAGTTCTTACTGCAGCTTAAGTGCGATGTTCCTTTGACTTGCGGTGTTCAAGTCATCTTGGTCATGGAGACTTATACTTTAACATCTTAAGCAAGCATCTCCAAGGAGGTGTGGACCCAGGATGGTTGGGTATAAGCCGAAGTGTCCGAAGATGTTTGAACAGCCTACAAAGGATTCACCACTCCTTGCGAGGAGATGTATAACCAAGGCCTATCGTCGGATTGTTACTCAAAGCCTCTGGCCAGAGCATGACATGTTCAGAGTATGAGTCTCTTAAATACATGAGAGTAATTAAAATCCAAAGGACGAGAGAACGTTACTTGGGCTAGGTGTGACGTAGTCAGCCTAGTGGGGACTGACACACATAGACCATGTCCTGAACCAAGTGGGTATAACATGGTGAAGGGAATGAGGCACGATTCATTAGAGCTGCTGAAGGGTTTCAGAATTATTTCTAAGGTCAACCGTTGATCTTTCGATTAATTGGGGGTCATGATGTACTACTAGGTGCCACTCATGATCGTTCTATAATTGGTTGATTATAGACGGCCAACATAAATCGAAAGCCTATTTAGTCACACGCACTACGAGTAATCCGAGGGATTTAAAACGAGTTGAAAATTAGATTTTCCAATCAAGAGAAATAAGTCGAATCTGAATTTATCAGAGGCGCATCGGAAGCTTAAAATGGCTAAGTCTTTTGAAGGCTTATTGGACGAATTAAATGAGTTTAATTCGCAAGGGTTTGGCTTGGTGTGGCCGGCTAAAGAGGGTGCCCACCCTCTTTGGTTTGGCCGACCATAATAAAGGAGGGAAACCAATTTATTTGGTTTAAATTATAAAATAAATCAAGCGCGATTTGTTTTATAAAATTATGGATAAATAAATTTATATAAAGAGATTTATTTTCATGTAAATTAAAATAAACCTTGGATTGGTTTATTTTATTTTATGAAATCAATTATGAATTGATTTTTCCCATGATGAGAAAAATTTATATAATAAATTTATTCTTTTTATGGAAATTAAAATGAACCATGGATTGGTTTATTTTATTTTATAAAATCAATTATGAATTGATTTTTCCATGATAAGAAAAATTATATAATAAATTTTTGTGAAAATTTATTCCATAATAAAAGGGGAGATGTGTTTGTTTTATTATAAAGTTAGTTATAATAAAACTTGGCATAACGGAATAATTCATAAGAAAATTTATAAGATAAATTTCTTATGAAAATTTATTCCGTTAAAAGGGAGACTTGGCGATGGGAGGCTACTATATAAAGGAACCAAGGCAAGGCTTGAATTCCAATCAAGAGATAAAGTAGCAAGCTCTCTCTCTCTAGGGCCGACGCCCCTTTCTCTCTCTAGGGTCGACGCCCCTTTCTCTCTCTAGGGCCGGTGCCCTCTCTCCTCCCCTAGGGCCGGCGCACCGCCTAGGGTTGCCGTGAGCCTCCTCCACCAAGAAGGTGCCAAAGAAGAAGAAGAAGCGGGTCGCAACTCCCTCCTTCCCTTCCCCGGAATCTTGATTCCGTTACTTGGTGGTTAGTTTCCATCTCTCTCTCTTGATATTCTAGTTGTGCCTTTGGAGAATCTAGTAGTTCTTGTCGGCACAAAACTCTTGGCTTTGCGAAGTCATCCCGAAGAGAACTCGGCGTGGACGCGAATAGAGGCGGAGCTTCCAAGGGACGCTACGGTTGGATCTCGTCCCTTACTTCGAGTTACGCTAGGTATTGAGTAAATTAGTTTACTTTCTGCAAAATTTTAATTTATGATCATGTCCACACATCATAAGGTTGCATGCTAGATACGTGGTTAAAATAATTTGAGAAATTATTTATGCTAATTCTTCCGCTGCACGTAATTATTTTTAAAAATTACGAACCCGTATCCATGTCAACATGCACCCGGTCCCAACAGTGGTATCAAAGACGGTTAGTGTTCGACATAATCATATAATTGTTTTGCGAAAAACTTTGTCATGATCTCAATTTTGGAAAATTTTCCAATTATGGAAACTTTTCAATTATGATAAATTTTAGATTTAGGAATTTCAAAGTTTGGAAATCCTCATGAAATTTCGCAAACTTTTGAAATATCCTAGTTTCTAAAATTTTATGATAATTGTGAAAACTTCCCATTTTGGAAACTTTATAATTTTGGAAATTTCCTATTTTGGAAATTTTCCAATTTTAGAAATATGTAAGTTTTCTTTGTACCAGAAACTTACAATTATTCTGAAAACCTATTATGAAATCTCACAATTTTGGGCACTTTCATTCAAGAAAGTCTAGACAAATTTATGGATCATTAATTGACAATTAAATTCGAATTGGTTTTAAATTATTAACAAAATTCTTTATTTTGGATTGAGCCTCGGGGAGCCGTCTAATTTTAAGTTAGTTGTTGTAATTTAATTTCCAATTTTGAATAAAATTGTCATGTTTAATTTGGTTACGCATCGGGGAGCGGACCAAATTAGATTTACGACAAATTCCTTTTTTTGGGTATCTGAGCCTCGGGGAGCCACCCAAAGAAAATAATTTGTTGAAATTAATAAATCCGTAAATAAAATATGTAATCAAACCTTGGAAATTTTGAGGTGATTCTCAAACGATAATTTCCTTATTTGATTTAAGAGGTGATGCTCTTACATATTGTTGTCTCCAAAATTAATTAGGAAAATGGTTTCCTATAGAGTTGTCTTAAAAGAAATTTTCATGAAAATAATATGTGGTTGAATTAAGGAAATCTTTCTCTTAATTTAATAAGATTTGATTTAGAGAAATCAAAGTCTTAAACATATTATTTCCGAAATTGATTATGACAATTTAGGAAATTGTTTCCCAAAACAATTCCTTGAATAAAGTATGAAATTAGAATTAGGAAATCCGGTTCCTAATTTAATTAATGAGACTTGATAAATTAAGTCACATACATACTTTATTAAGGAAATCGTTAGTCATGACATAATTATATGTCATGAATGTGCTTAGAAAAGAAAGGATGAGACCCAAAACCCCTTACAAAATATTAAGGCCAACACCTTCCATTAATATGGTTAGAACTGGAGTTTTGTTTCTCGTTTGGGTTAATGGACACATCCATGCCCGGCTTGAACCTCAACATGTTCAAACCATGGAATTAGTTTATGATTAATATAGTTGGAGTCAGAGGTCAATCCTTAGTTTTGGTTGTTGGACACATCCAAGCCTGACTAAATGGTTGAATGAGCTCCAACCATATTAAAATTATTTCTTGATTAATGGGTCAGCCTTAAGCTTGGAGCATCGATTTGTTGTGCCACAGCCAAGGTCGATGTAAAGAGAGGTGCAGTTGGGTGCTATGTATAATGTTACATACTTGTTAATGAGTTAACAACCCAATGATTTATGCAAACATTCAATTAGTTGATAGCATAAAGTGATAGTTACATATATGTGATGTGTAATCGGTATAATTACCTACCTTTATAGCTAAGAATAACTTGATGGCCACAGCCATGGTTGTTCTTATCTATGGTTGGATATCAACCTATTTGGAGATGCTCCTACAATCTCCCGAATTGATAAAAAGGGTTATTCAATTCGAAAAATAAATAGGATTTAATTAATGTATATTGATGCATTCTTTATCATTCTTCTCACATAAGCTCAATTTGTATTTCTAGGATAATCACTCGATCATGTCTTCTCTGAATTTGCGTTCCATTTTGGACACCAATAAGTTAACTAAGGACAAAAGGATTGAAAAGGCACCAAAAGGCACTTGCCATCACTGTGGCAAGGAGGGCCACTGGCGAAGAAACTGCAAGGTTTATCTTGAGTCCTTGAAGAAGAAGGCATCCGATGCCCCATCCTCTTCAGGCATCTTCGTTATTGAATGTCACTCTATTTCCTCGTACACCTGGGTACTTGATACTGGGTGTAGCTCACATATATGTAATGACATACAAGGGCTAAGGAATAGAAGAAGACTCGTCAAGGGAGAAGCGAATTTGCGAGTTGGAAATGGAGCAAAGATTGCTGCTAATTCCATCGGAACATATTTGCTAAAGCTCCCTACAGGACTTGTCTTAGAATTGGATAATTGTTATTTTGTTCCTTCGTTAATAAAGAACATTGTATCTATTTCATGTTTGAATGAAAAGGGTTATCATTTAACTTTTAGTAACAATTGTAGTTACATAACATTAAATGGCATTCTTTATGGGACTGGAACTTTGTGCAATGGTATCTACACGTTAGATTTATCCGGTGGCGTCTTTGTTGGTGCAGGAAGCACCATATCGAACATTGTTTTGATATTGGCAAAGGATTCAAAGTTAAGTTTATTTGGTGATCTAACAATGTTACTCAAGTGTGCAGGAAAAGTCCTAGCGAAGGGTTGCTAGGTACCTGGCGAAGGGCTGCCAGGAAACAACGTCCTAGCGAAGGGCTGCTAGGCACCTGGCGAAGGACTGCCAGGAAACAAAGTCATCGTGCGGGCGCCCCCGTGCTCCCGGGCGCCCCCAATAACAAAGCATCGAAGCAGCACCAGCGAAGCCTAAAGGATAAGTGTTTGACCCGGTCAACCCGGGCGCCCCGAGCGCTCCGGGTGCCTCGGTCAACATCTATCCTGAGAAGGAAGGGATCAGACGGTGACCGAGATCCAACCGGATCAAACGCCACGTGGGGGCGCCCCCGACGTCCTGGGCGCCCCAGGCCCTATATAAAGGACCCTCGACCAAGGCTTTAGTACACAACTCCCGATCAACTCTTCTACGCTCTTCTGCACTCGTGCTTCGCCTCGGAATCCTTCCAACTCGAGCCGATGACGTCCCGCTGCTCCGAAAAAGTCGATCTACCCCGGACGTCGGTAAAAGAGCTATTTAAAGTTTACTGTACTTAATTCTGTAATAATTATTTGTAAACTATTTTGCGCACTATATAGAATTGCCCAAAGTAAACGGTCAACGACCGTGGGCCTTGGAGTAGGAGTCGACACAGGCTCCGAACTAAGTAAAATCGACTGTGTCTCTGTGTTGTGATTTTTAATTTCCGCTGCGTACTTGCTCTAAGTTTTCCGAAAAACGATTTCCGATATTCACCCCCCCTCTATCGGTTTTCTCGATCCAACAAGTGGTATCAGAGCGGGGAAGCTCAAATTTGGTGCAACCACCAATTTGAGAGTTTTTCGGATTTACGAAAGTTTTTTTCATTTTATTTATTTTCTTTTTTAATTAACACCATTCGATCTTTTCCGCCTTTTTTAATTTTGAATTCTCATTTTTTCACCATAAGTTAGATTGTTAAAATAATCAATTTTTGAAAATTTGTCATAAACTTTTTTTATTATTATTTTAATATTTTTTTCGAAATTTGTGCTACATTAATTCGAGCAAAATCAACATTTTCAAAAATGTATCATAAATTATTTTTATTATTTTATTATTATTCTGCCTCGAAAGTCATGCAAAAATTTTTTTTGCTTCTCCCGCACTACTAATCCAAGACCAAGTCTTGGTACAATTTTTTATTATTTTGTTTGTGTGCAAGGTTTATATTAAATGGCCAACCAAGAGTGGAACAGTGCACGTCCACCACTATTCTTCGGCGAGAACTTCACGTTTTGGAGATGTCAAATGGAGTCCCTTTTGAAGGCCCACATGGACTTATGGCAGATCATCCAAACGGGATTCTCGTTTCCCGTAGAAGAGGAGTCATCAATCGAGTGGGACAAACTGGATGAACACACCCTCAATCAAATTGAGACCGATGCAAGGGCAACTGCAATCCTACAATGTGGCCTAACCAAGGAGCAACTCAAGCTAGTAGGTCCATGCAGATGTGCTAGAGAAATCTGGGAAAAAGTGATTAATCTTCATCAAGAGATCTCAAATGAAGAAGAAGATCAGGTAAGTTATCTTGCCCTTTCGGTCCAAGCACAAACAGCCGAGTCAGAGTCTGAACCAGAGTCCAAAGTCGAACTAGAATCAGACGACGAATTGACTAAGACGGTAACTAATTTTGAATTCTTTTTAAAATTTGAATTAAATAATCAAACAGATACTATAATGGTCGAGGAAGGTGTAAATTCTTTTACAGGGAAAAATCTTAAAGAACTACCAAAGAAGGAGCTTCAACTAGTACCCGAGTCCAACTCAGACACAGAATCAGAAGATGAGCCTAGATTCAAGGCGGCAAGAATCAAGGGGGAGATTCCCAATAAGGAACCAAAAGGTAAAAGTGTAAAATCAGATTTTAAAAACATGTAATTTGTTACACATGCAGGGAGAGAGGGCACTACCAAAGTGAGTGTCCTACTCGTAAGATTCAAACAACACCACCGATGGCGACAAAGGAACCAGTTCCAAAAGCACGAAGGGACAAAAGTCGCATCCAATGCTTCAAGTGTCAGGAGTTCGGGCATTACCAACGTGAATGCACAGATAAAAGAGCTACCAAGAATGCCGGACAAACGATCGACAAAGGTAAATTTACAATATTTGAAAATCCGTTATTTACCTTGAATAATGTGATTGATTCATGTAACTTAATTAAAGAAAACTTCAGAAAATTGAAACAAGAAAATGAAACCCTAAAACATAAGGTCAATAAGTTAGAAAATTTAATTCATAATCTTGCTGATTTTGAAAATCCGGAGTATTACTCCAATTGTGACCTTACTTAGACAATTGTTTGTTTTAATTATGTGTTTCTTTTTATTTTTCTGCTTAGAATTAGGATTGGTTAGTGTAAGGACTAAATCAATTAATTGAAATTTGAACAACATAGTATTGGGTGGTGGTGAGATGATAGTACGTTAGGGAAGCCATCCTGGCGGAACTAGCCGAAGCTACCGATCCAAGGCCCAAACTAGTTAGACCAGAATTTACCAAAAAGTAATTTTGAAGATGAAATTTCACTAAAAGGCTTTGTCTAGGAAAGGGTTGATGATCCAATAAGGCTACGGCCAAAGAAGGTCTTGTGCCTCGCCAAGACCTGGAAGTCAATTTTTGAAATTCAAATTCAATTTACTCTTTGTTAAATTCGAATCTAACACAAATTTTCAGTTAATTTTAGATCCAAATATCTCTTTTCAAAATAAACTGAAATTGGGTTTAAAAATTAATTTAACTTTTCAAAATTAATCTTTCTATTAAAATATGCATCTCACAAAACAGTTAAGGATATCCTGTTTTGTCACTTAGAAATGGGTGAGATGCTTAGGACCTAAAAGTTGAGTCCAACCCAACCAACTAATTCAGATTAATCAAAATCAAATCTTAATTAAATCAAAATTAAATCAATTAATCTTAATTAAATCAATTAAATTCATTTAAATCTTAATTAAATCAATTAAATTCATTTAAATCTTAATTAAATCAATTAAATTCAATTAAATCTTAATTAAATCAATTAAATTCAATTAAATCTTAATTAAATCAATTAAATTCAATTAAATCTTAATTAAATCAATTAAATTCTATTAAATTTTAATTAAATCAATTTAATCAAATTTAAAATAATTCAATTAATTATTCTCAAATTCAACTGAATTAATTATTCTCAAAATTTAATTTAATTATTGTCAATCATTTACTTTCAAAATTAAAATATTTGTCTCACACAACCCATAAGGTTAACATGCTTGACCACGTAGAACCGGGTGAGACATCTAGGACCTAAAAGCATAATTCGCTATCCTTTTAAATAAAAAAAAATATTTTCAAAAGTTAATCAAAATTATCTCTATTTTTTTCAGTTTACGGTACCCTACTCTTTCAATTCTAACGTTTTTTTTCATGTTTAATATCTCAATAGACTAGTTTTAAATATAATCTAGGGCTTGTTTTGTTTTAGTCATTGATTGGTCAAACTTGGTCAAAATAGTCAATCCTAGTCAACATAGTCAAACCTGCTCAACACTGAAACCCCTTAAGAAACTTAGATAAAAGTCAGACTGTGTCGGATATAGGGGGAGTTTCTTTTAATACTTTTCAAAAATTTTAAATGTTTTTTCAAAAACCTTATGTTCTAAATCTTATTATCATCTCGATAAGGTTTTCAAAAATTGATTCAAAAACCTTCGTATACTACTTTTTGTTTGGAAAATTATCATACTCAGAAGGTTATTCAAAATTATTATTTTAATTTTAATAAACCCTAAAGACACAGAGGAAGGTCCACTTCATGATCTACAAGGACTCCTAGGATGTATCAAATTTAAGGGGAGTTTGAGTTAAAAGAAGAATTTTTGAAATATTTTTGGTAATTATTTGTTTTGAAATTGTTAGATAAATTCCTTTGATCTGAACTGAATCCTAAGAACACAGAGGAAGAATACTTGTAGTCAATAAGCTTCCAAGGACTGTATCAAGTTTAGGGGGAGGTCAAATTAAAAGAGTTATTAAACATTTCTAAATAATATGTTTTCATACACTCTATTTTCAAAATTGTGTCGAAAACATTTGTCTTACAAAATAATATTATTTTAAAATGTTTTTGTGGCTTATAAAATTATTTTTGAAATACCTTTTGAAATAATATTTACTTGGGTTGAAAAATTTTCAGGACACTTAGGAAAATGTCCTTGTAGTTAACAAGGTTTCCTAGGATTGTGTCAGACTGGAAAAGAAATCAAGTCAAGTATTCAAAAGAAAATTAATTTTTTTAATGCATAATCTTCAAAAGTACTTCTATTTTTCAAAGTATAATGTTTTGAAAAGTACTAATACTTGTAAAGGCAATAGTGTTCTAAGTGCATGAAGTTTCTAAATGATTTGCCTACAAATATAAAATATTTTTTGTGGAGTTTTGTTGGTGCAGTTTAAAATTTTTTTGCTATACTTTCAAGAATTATGCTAAGTATTTTTATGTTTTCAAAACTCATAGGCTCTGATACATAATTTTTTTTTAAAAAAAAACTTCATTTAAAATATATTTTGTTATTGATATATGGCCACGGGGGAGAGTAGAAATTAAATTCTTCCTTAAACGTTTTTTTAGAAAGGTTATCTTAGAAATGGTTTAAAACTTTGAAGAAGAATTTCACATTAAGGGGGAGAGACAGGAAAGAGAGAAATTGTTTTAATCTAAGTATTTCAAAAAGTGCTTCAAAATTTTCTAAGTATTTCAAATTCTTTTGTGCATGTTTTTTTGCCTAAGTAAAATTCATTTTGCAAAACCTTGTAAGTAAAAGTTATTTAACAAAAGTTAGGTTTGCAAAACTTTTTCAAAATTTTACCTTGTTCGCCCATGTATGTTTTTTATATATGTCAAAGGGGGAGGAAAGGTCAAAGTATGTTAACAAAATACTTCAAGGTAGCAGGGTAAATAAAATTTTTCAAAACTACAATGGTTTTTAGGTCAAAACTACATTGGTTGTTAAACATTACACTGCTCAGATTGATTGGTTTTAACTGTCGTGCATAACTGTTATATGTTTTTACTTAACTTTGAATTGTGTTGCCATAAATCAAAAAGGGGGAGATTGTTGGTGCAGGAAGCACCATATCGAACCTTGTTTTGATATTGGCAAAGGATTCAAAGTTAAGTTTATTTGGTGATCTAACAATGTTACTCAAGTGTGCAGGAAAAGTCGTAGCGAAGGGCTGCTAGGCACCCAGCGAAGGGCTGCCAGGAAACAAAGTCCTAGCGAAGGGCTGCTAGGCACCTGGCGAAGGGCTGCAAGGCAACAAAGTCCTAGCGAAGGGCTGCTAGGCACCTGGCGAAGGGCTGCCAGGAAACAAAGTCCTAGCGAAGGGCTGCTAGGCACTTGACGAAGGGCTGCCAGGATACAAAGCCCTAGTGAAGGACTGTTAGGCACCGGGCGAAGGACAGCTTGGTATCCAAGACCTGGCGAAGGACCGCTAGGCAAAAGTCCAACCAAAGGAGCGGTTGGCATCAGGTACATTCTCCCGAGAGGAGTAGGTGAGGGCGCGTTCCCCGTCGAGGGAACAGTAGGCGTCGGTTCTACCTAGGGTTCTATTTTGGAGACCCAAAGTCAGAACCAAGACAGCTAAGGCTGTATAAACTAACCACATAATGTTTTGATGTGTTTTGGACTAACCCTGGATGCAGGACCGAAGGAACAAGTGTCTGCAGCTCAGAGAGCCTCAAAGGAGTGAGGCAACATCTGACCAGGGCGCCCGGAGTGTCCCGGGCGCCCCCAAGGTAAACACAAAACACACAAATCAGAAGCAAGCTTCGACAGTGCATCGTGCGGGTGCCCCCGTGCTCCCGGGCGCCCCCAGCGTCCCGGGCGCCCCCAATAACAAAGCATCGAAGCAGCCCCAGCGAAGCCTAAAGGATAAGTGTTTGACCTGGTCAACCCGGGCGCCCCGAGCGCTCCGGGCGCCCCGGTCAACATCTATCCCGAGAAGGAAGGGATCAGACGATGACCGAGATCCAACCGGATCAAACGCCACGTGGGGGGCGCCCCCGACGTCCCGGGCGCACCCAGGCCCTATATAAAGGACCCTCGACCAAGGCTTCAGTACACAACTCCCGATCAACTCTTCTACGCTCTTCTGCACTCGCGCTTCGCCTCGGAATCCTTCCAACTCGAGCCGACGACGTCCCACTGCTCCGAAAAAGTCGATCTACCCCGGACGTCGGTAAAAGAGCTATTTAAAGTTTACTGTACTTAATTCTGTAATAATTATTTGTAAACTATTTTGCGCACTATATAGATTGCCCAAAGTAAACGGTCAACGACCGTAGGCCTTGGAGTAGGAGTCAACACAGGCTCCGAACCAAGTAAAATCGACTGTGTCTCTGTGTTGTGATTTTTAATTTCCGCTGCGCACTTGCTCTAAGTTTTCCGAAAAATGATTTCCGATATTCACCCCCCCTCTATCGGTTTTCTCGATCCAACAGTTTTCAATATCGAAGTTAGCAACAAACGTGCTCAAATAGATAATCGAATAGACTCCTACACGTGGCATTGTCGTCTTGGCCATGTAAGTAAGAAACGCATGACCAAATTACATCGATGTGGAATTTTGGAATCATTTGAACCCGGTTCATTTGATACATGCGAATCATGCTTAAAAGGCAAGATGACCAAATTACTCTTTTCCAGAAAAGGTAATCCAGTGGGAGAATTGCTTGGTCTAATACATATTGATGTATGTGGACCAATGTCAACTCTTACACAAGGAGGCTATAGCTACTTCATTACCTTTATCGATGATCACTCACGATTCGGGTATGTGTTCTTGATGAAACACAAATCTGAAGCTTTTGAGAAATTCAAAGAGTTCAGAAATGAAGTAGAGAAACAGCTTGGCAAAAGTATTAAGATACTTCGATCTGATCGGGGTGGTGAATACTTAAGTCTAGAGTTTCAAGATTATCTTAGGGACAATGGGATATTGTCCCAATGGACTCCGCCGTATACACCACAGCATAATGGTGTATCTGAGAGGCGCAACCGAACCTTGATGGACATGGTTAGGTCTATGATGAATCATGCAACTCTTCCAAAATCCTTTTGGGGCTATGCACTTAAGACAGCTGTTTACTTGCTAAACAGTGTCCCGACCAAGGTAGTCTCTACTACTCCATATGAGAAATGGAATAGTAAGAAACCTCACTTAACTCACCTTAAGATATGGGGTTGTCCTGCTTATGTGAAGCGGACTGTATCAGACAAATTAGATGCTAAGTCTGATAAATGTCTATTTATTGGATACCCTAAGGAAACAAAGGGTTACCAATTCTATCATCCCTTGGAACAAGAGGTGTTTGTTTCAAGGCATGCTGTATTTCTGGAAAAAGAATTTCTTTTACAAGAAAACAGTGGGAGTGGCATTGAACTTGATGAAGTTCAAGAAACTCCAATAGACATTACAGAGACACCTAATCTAGACCCACAACCAATAACTCATAATGATGAGCTATCAGTTGAACCTAAAACAACACCACCTCTTCGTAGGTCTGATAGGACACGCAATATTCCAGAGAGATACGGATTTCTCATAAGTGAATCGAACGACGTGTTACTCATAAGCGATGACGAACCTATCAGTTATGAAGATGTTCTGAAAAGTTCAGAAAGGGACAAATGACTTGAAGCCATGAAGTCGGAAATGGATTCCATGTACAAAAACCAAGTATGAGACTTGGTTAACCCACCTGAAGGGATTAAGCCCATAGGGTGCAAGTGGGTTTTCAAGAAGAAAACCGACATGGAAGGTAATGTTGTTACCTTTAAGGCTAGATTAGTGGCAAAAGGATATCGTCAGAAACAAGGAATTGATTATGACGAAACCTATTCGCCAGTAGCTATGCTTAAATCCATTCGGATGCTCCTAGCCATAGCAGCTCATTATGATTATGAGATATGGCAAATGGATGTGAAAATAGCTTTCCTTAATGGAAACCTGCTTGAGGATGTATACATGATACAACCTGAAGGTTTCACATCGGTTGATAACACCAAAGTATGCAAGCTTCGACGATCCATATATGGACTGAAGCAAACATCCAGGAGCTGGAACATCCGTTTTGATGAGACAATCAAAGAGTTTGATTTCTCACAAAATCCTGACGAACCTTGTGTGTACAAGAAGGTTAGTGGGAGTGCAGTCGTATTCCTAGTCGATGACATATTACTTATAGGAAACGATATATCAGTCTTACAGTCGGTTAAAATTTGGTTGTCCAAAACTTTCTCCATGAAAGACCTGGGAGAAGCAACCTATATCCTTGGGATTAGAATCTATAGAGATAGATCAAAACGGTTGCTTGGTCTTTCGCAGTCTACATATATAGACCGAGTGCTAAAAAGGATTAGCATGTTGGAATCCCAGAATGGTTACCTTCCCATCAGGCATGGGATCAACCTTTCAAAGTCTATGTGTCCGCGCACAGAAGACGAGAGGATTTGCATGAATAAGATTCCTTATGCATCCGCGATAGGATCTATCATGTATGCTATGTTATGTACTAGGCCCGATGTATCGTATGCTCTGAGCGTCACGAGCAGATACCTGATCCAGGAATGGATCATTGGGCGGCAGTCAAGACAATCCTTAAGTACTTAAGAAGAACTAAGGATGTGTTCCTAATATATGGAGTAGGAGATATGGTAATACGTGGGTATATAGATGCCAGTTTCCAGACAAATAAGGATGACTCCAAATCTCAGTCTGGATACGTATTTACTTTAAATGGAGGCGCAATAAGTTGGAAGAGTTCCAAACAAGACACCGTAGCGGATTCTACCACGGAAGCAGTCTGGATCAAGAAGTTTATCTCAAAACTTGGTGAGGTTCCAACCATTGATGAAGCAATACCGGTTTATTGCGACAACAATGGAGCTATTGCACAAGCAAAGGAACCAAGGTCTCATCAGCAATCCAAACATGTGCTTCGCCGCTATCATCTGATCAGAGAGATTATAAGTAGGAATGATATACAAATTGAGAAAATTCCCACTGAAAGGAATTTAGCGGATCCTTTAACTAAGGCCTTGCCTCAAAGTAAGTTTAAGGGTCATGTTAGAGCCTGTGGTATTGGATACCGTAGCGATTGGCATTAGGCCAAGTGGGAGTTTGTTAGTAATATGAGAGAAGTGTCCTAAGGCAATCGCCTTATTATTGTATTTTTTTTTTGAAAAAAGAAAAATTTTATTTCAAGAAGTAAGGAAACACCATATTTGAAGGGGGGCCAAACCTGACCTTCTAATATAGAATTAAAGGAAACAAACTGATTTTACAGGGATTCAAAGAAATTTCAGCGAAAAAGATTATGCAGTGCAGCCTTCCTTTGTACTTCAACATCAAAACGCCATAAAGCTCTTGGGGTTTTCCATAACCTTTTGGATAAACGTCATAGAATTCAAAGTTTGCAAAAATAACCAAATTTTTGAATAATGGAGACCGAACATGTGGCCTATAACCAAGCTTCTGCATCATTTTAAACATATAAGGAAATCCGAAATGCTTCAAATTCAGCCCTTTGAACCATAAAATACCAAAGAGAAACGCCAGGTATGTTTGTGCCAAAGAAGAAAAAGGCAATCAACATCACTATATCAGCTCTGTTAGCGACCAGACAATTTTAATTCTATCCATTTGCCTTTCCAAAACCTTTAAAAAGCAAATCTTCCGAAAGTCAGATAGGGAATAAACCTTGTTACCAGAAGAATGAAGCTTTATTTGCAAGCATCAGAAAATTCAGAGGCCCTTAAAGCACTTTACAATCAAGTCCAGAGCAGAAGTCAAAATTTAGCTAAAAAACCTGTTGATAATATCCTTGACAAACATATGTGATAAATGTAGTCTGCAGCTGCATAGCCTCTAAACCGACCACCAACCCCTGATAATGCAGACATACAAAAACAATTAAATCCGAAGCAATAAACGAACTCAGTCATAAATCTTCCCGAGCCATAATAAAGACTATCTTGGAAATAGCTATAAATTGATCGAAGACCTTGATGACAAAGAGACAATCAATCATGAGCAGCTTAACCAGGTTAATATAGCTTTCTGAAGATCCTGATATAAGGTAAACCCAGTCTATCTAATTTACATATACCAAGGAGAGCTTTATCAAAGTCTGTGGGAGACAGGACTCTGTCCATAGGAAAAGAAAAAGCCAGGTTTGCAAAGTAATTTGCAGCTGCGTTAGCTTCCCTAAATACATGCGTTAGATGTAC